>JAVKPL010000598.1:0-151885 GCA_032173675.1 Gastrolobium villosum
CAAACATTTTATACGTAAGGTAAAAATACTCTGTTATCAAAAAAAAAAAAAAAATACTCAAAACTATCAAATGACATATCAGCAAAGGGGGAACAAGTGAACAAATGAACCAATCCCGCCTCATGGTTTGTATTTCCTTCTTATAAAAGAACAGGATAAAGATTAATGAAGAGGTTTGGACAGAAAGTGAAAATTAAAAAAGTTGTCTAAAATTAAGAGAAATACCCATTGTCTAGATTCAGAAAGATCAGCTAAATTACAGCAAACCAAAAGGATTATAAAAAATGCTCAAGATCATGGCAATGAGATAAGTGTATTAATATCAACAAGTACACTTCTTCATTACGAACCAATACATCTGTAATTCAGCAGGTAAGATAAATTAGACTCTTTCATGTCCAGGAAGCTATAATCTGAAAATTACTTCTGAGAATTAATAAGTTTACCAGATACTTAACGCTCCAATAGCAGTTTGTCATACATCCCGATGCTCATGAAGGAATCAAGAATACTTTGTCTAAAATGGTAGCAGTGTGAGGTGAACTTTTAAAAAACTTAACACATACCCAAGACTGCATTTCACCACCCAAATATTTCTAAATTGTAATTAATTAATTACAATGTGCACGACATGTCATTTGTTGTTTTAATTGCTGAGTGTAATCTAAGGCCCTTGTATATTAATGAAAATTATCTTCAGATGAAACTCAAGAACATACATTCAATAGAATTCTCTTGTGTGGCAGTGTTTCCTCCTTCTCCCCATTCTGTACTTACTGCTGCCGTCTGTTCGTTGATTGTTGATGAGTTTTCTGAAGGCCTCCTATATTCATCTACTGGTGGTTCATGATGATTTAACTCATAACCATGACTGTAACGATAGTATGAAGTACTCTCAGGTTCAGATAGTCCAAACTTGTAAAAGCTTGAATTTGAAGGGTATGAACTCTCCTGCATATATAAATGGAACTTTATGTTTTTACTTGAATATTATGAATCTTTCTACTAGCCTTCCATTAATATCAAAAGAAAAACAAAAAGTTGCAGATAAAATAGTGAAACACAGAACAGTCTTTCCAACAGATATACATTAAGGAAACAAGAAAAGAAGTAGAATAATTCTGTCTATCCAAAGCATCAAATAACTTTAACAGAATATAGAAGACAATCTTTGCATGCACCTGAGCATGTGATGCACCGGAAAAAATGAAGTTGACATGTTCGTAGGTGAGACCTTCAAAATATTCAATAAAGCTTCCTGCTGTATTATAGGGATAGCTGATGTTATTGTAATGGACATCCATGTGTGGGTTCCAACTCATTTTGAATCCTTTCTGCCAGACAAGTAATCTGCATAGTGAATTCACAGCAAATTACAAGAATCAGTGCAAAGACAATGATGCAGACAATCAACAAAATATAAAAGCTTCAGCACAGACATCAATACATATACAAATCAATTCTTCAATATTCACAGATTCACCAAGGCAAATCCTTCAACTAAAGTTGAAGTAATTAACACTAGACCATTCGCCTCCTACCATTCAGCTACTCCTAAAATGTGAACCTGCAAAAAGTAAAATTCACACAGATGTTGTGAACAAAAACGTTATCAATTCCACCAAGGCTGTTTTAATTTCGTTTAGTTATTGCTTAAATCCATGCATTCTAAAAGAAGGAATAATCCAGCATGACTAATCTAGCATTTTACATCAAGAATCAAGAACCTTGAGAACTTATTGTTGAAGTGAAATATGTATGTATACATATATGAAAAGGCTTTAGTACCAAAGCTCGCAATATTTTAGCCAGCTATCGACAAAAGTCATCCTTAGTATTCTAATAAGTCCATACGACTATATCAAAATGTGTTTCTGATCGCCTAATCAGAAAATTGCAGCCTATGATCGCATAAAAGTTTTTTTTTTTAAAAAAAAAATATTCTGAGATCTCTCAGGAATAAACAAAGATTCAATAATGAGGTTATTTTCGGATCAAAGCAAATGAAGAAAAAAACAAAAGAGAGAGAGGAAAATTGTCCTCGCATCCGAGTCTACGATTTATCTTTAGCCTATGGAGATTCAAGCAACGCAATGACAGTGTATTCATCGTCAAACTCCAAATCCATTAGGTTTTTTTTTTTTTTTCGGAAACCAAACAAGCCACAAACCGAAGGAGTAGAGTACCTGGTTAGACGGAAGCAACCTCAAAACTCAAGGAGTCACATAGAGTGCATTATCGAGGCCGAAGAATCACGCAGCTCCGGTGATCGTAACGGCAGGGGAAAATGTACGGATCGAAACCAGAAAAGCGTAAACTGTGAAGATCAACAATGATAATTGATTTAAAAAAAAAAATGGAATGAGATTAATAATCAGAGAGAGAAGGATTGGATTCCAACGATTGAAGGATGGAATTGAAAGAACTGACCTAAACCTTTCTCGCTTTTGCTGCGAGACGAGTGAAAAATGAAAATGGCGAAATGGCTTTGTCACTCTTCGTTTTGTAACTCACTCACTCTCTTCTCTCTCTCTCTCTCTCTCTCTCTCTCACTCTCTTTCTCTCTCTCTCTGCCTTTACGCACTGCATTGAAGCTGGTTTCACCAACACGCCAACTCCGTTAGATAGACCATGATCAGCTGCATCGCACCTGTTCTCCAACCTTTACAGATTTTTTTATTTTCATTTTTTTCACCCCCTAATAAAAGGCCAAACAATTAAGAGAAGCTTTTTATTTTCAGAAATTGTAATTTTTTTATGTGATTTTTTTTTCGTTTGTGCAATTAATTTTCTGAAAAGTGAAAATACTTTTTTTTTTTTTGCAAATCCTGACTAGGAAAACATTAGCTTTGCATAAGTTTCATGGAATAAGTTATTCTACCTACCATTCTTTTTTTCTGTCTACTTTACCTATCATTCTAAAATATCATTAAATCATAATTTTAATTAATATTTATTTTTTTCTCTCTTCTTGAAATTTTGATCTAACGGTGTTGGAGAATTATAAGCAAAGATAGGCAGAAAAAAAGTGATAAGTAGAATAATTTATACCAAATTTTATTCATATAATTTAATATTTGAAACTTGAGGTAGGATATTTATACTATTATTTTTTTCTAATACCAATTCATTACTACTTTAATTATTGTTTGATCAAATTTTTCAGCAAAAAGTTCCTTGAAGAAAGAGAATGAAATTGCTAAAAAAGTTTGATCTAAGATGATTAGAATGATAGTGGATTGCTGGTTGAAAAAAATGATAATATGAATATTTTAGCCTTTGAAACTTATAAATAATTGATTTTGACGAGGACGAAGAATTATGATAATTGGTATTTTGTAAGTTACATGGAGGAAAATTAAGTGAAATCAACTTAAATTTATTTTTACTATGTAAGTGACATCAAAGAGAAACGGGTTGAAGTAGCTTTCGTATGATTTTTAACATTGAAAAGCTCATAAGAAAAATTAGATGGAATGGAGTTCCACCAAATTCCAGGGTTCTTGATAGGGACAACCAGAGTGGTTGGCCCGTGTTTAGAAAATGAATCCCGTGAGTGGTGAGTGTGGTTGAAGAGGGGTGACCAAACAAAACTGATCCCATGAAGTTGGTATCAGTTATGGTTTGTTAGGAATCAACATACGACAAAATCTATGCTGCTTTCTATTTTAATGAAATAAAATAATTTTGCTCCATTCCAATTTCATATCATGCCAAGCCATTATCATGAAAATACAGCTTATCATACAGATGAAGCATGTTAGCCTTATTAAAGTATCTTATATAAATCATAAATGAGACAATACTGAAATACCTGAAGTATTATAAATGACTTACCAACAAAAATAAAAACTTACTAAAAAACAGTACTATAAATGAAGGAATTATCTATAACTGACAATAGCGGATTTTTTATTTATTTAATGGAGATAGCAGCATTGCATTTCTAAATTTATAATTTGAATATTTATAATGTTAGAACTCACTAAAAATACTTCGTTTTCGAAATATATAATAAATCAAAATCTCACGATCTTGTCAAATCGAAAATATAATTTGAATAACTATACTTTTTAACCAAATAATGGCATTATTTTGTTATAAAATATTGTTAACAAAGATAATCAATCATATATAAGTTTTGGAAATGCACTCTAGGAAGTTAGCACTTTTTTCTATATGATACTCTGATACTTCAAAAGAAAATATATAGAGGTATTCTAGGATTTTAAAAAAATCACATACCTGGGGAATTTATTTATGTGTTTGTGACTTCGTATTTCGCGTTCACAATTTGTATAATTACATTGTTTTTTAATAATATTAAAATTATAAAATCAAGTTAATATAAAAAAATTTAGAAATACTACTCTATTAATAAAAATATTATTTAGCAAATTACTTGATGTGTTAGCTCAATACGTTCACATTTGTATAATTAGGGGTATCAATATAGGTTATGACACAAGTTAATATAAATTTTTTTAGAAATACTATCTATTAATAAAAATATTATTTACCAAATTACTTGAGCAACCCGTGACACGACATAAAAATTCATCTTCAGGTTGACACGCAAAAAAAAAATCGTGTCATCTTCTTGTTGGAGAAAATGACACGTAAAAAATTAATGTTGTGTTCGTGTTGACACATATTTTTTTAATTATTTTATTTTTTTTAAATTTTTTTAATTTCGACCCATTTTTTTAAAAAAAAATTGTCAATTACCGCTTTGACCCCTATTTTGCGTGTTATTCTTGTCGTATCATGTCAACCTGCAATAAATTCGTGACGAGTTAGTGTTGAAGATTTTGATACGAATAAAAATTAATGTCGTATTTGTGTTGATGTATTCGTGTCATATCAAATGCATGTCGTGTCGACCCGTTTTCACACCCCAACCCACAATATAATTTTCTGAATAAGATATATTTGTGTAAAAAGTTATGATCAACAATATTTGTGTAAAAAGTTATGATCAACATTGTAAACTTGAGTAATTGGTTAGAATAGCAGCTTAGTAGATGATAGCTCTAGTAAGCAAAGGACATCTTTCTCCATCTCTCCCTTTAGATAAACTAGGCAAGCAAACCTCTGAGAAGGAACAAATGCAAAAGGCTGTCAGGCATGTGAGGGAATCAGACATAACATAATTGAGAAGCGAATGATACAAAAACCTGGCGTGCAAGTGAAGTGAAGAACGAAAAGTATCATTATAATTATAAACCCTTAATATTCCTTTTGTCTGCAACGCTAAAGAACCCACAATACACTCAGCATTAATACCAAACTCAAAAGATTCACTGCTTGTTCAAAAAGGAGAGGCCTCATGAGTCATGATGTCGTTTACATAGGCATGGCACATCACATGTCAAATGACATTAAAGAGAAAACTGCCCTGACATGAATCCACATCAGTGCTACGTGGTCTTTATTCTAGGAATATTTCCTGAATTTCTTTTTAATAATTTTATTATACTCTTTACTTACAAATTACAATGATCAAATATTATTCAATGGATAATTAACCACATGACATTTTGGAACACGGTGTTGATTAAGAGTAACTTAGAGCAGGGTAAAGGGGAAGGCAAGAGAATAAACTAATAAAGCTAACTAAATATAAATAAAAAAATATTTGATGCATGATTTAAAAAAAAAGGTTATTTTCCCCTGTAAGTAGCAACATTGAAATAACGGATAAGAGAGTCGAGAGGCCTTAGTTCCGTTTGGATGAAAAAAAATTTCTTCTTAAAAATTGTTTTTGTAGGGGAAAAAAGTATTTATGGGAAACAAAAATTTGGACTGCTTACTTTAAAAAAAAAGTAAAAGTCATAAAAAAATCAAATATTTACTTTTTTGGAAATTAAAAATCTTAATTTCTACAAAATACAGAAGTCAAAAGTTAAATATATTTTTTTTAAATCAAATATTTTTTAAAAAAATATAAACAATTTTATCTTGTAAAAAGTACTACTAAAATTAGCAAGGCATAACAAGTATTTTTTTTAAGCCCATCCAAACGGGCACTTAATCATCTCATCTTGATTTTGAATCATAATGTTAAAGAAGTATAAAAATCATTAAGGTAGGCTCACCCAACAATTTAAACTTTTGGGTTGAATTGGTTTTTTACATGTTATTAGAGTCTCGGTATTACGAGTTCAATTCTTACTTCCGCATTTAATTAATAATTAATTAAGTCTTATGGAATTTTTTAGTACAATTATGTGGATCTGTGTATTATCCATCATTCAAGCTCAGCAAACTCTAGTATGAGAGAGCATACCCAATAGAGCATGTCAGAGAAGTACAAAAATAATTAAAGTAATCTCACCCAACAGTTTAGGAGAAACTAGGGGTGTTCGTCAATCGATACAAATCGCGGTGACAGAATCGAAAAACTGATAACCCAATTAACAGAAAAAAGTCGCATATTTTAATTGGATTGGATCGGTTTGGTTGGTGAAAAATGATCCAATATATTATGTATTTATTATTTTTGAATGATGGTGACTTGGAATGTTGTTTTTTATAGACTTGAAATCTTTAATATTATTGATAGCAAACTATTTTGTTTTAGTTTCTATTATCTATTAATTTATTTTAACTCTTCATGAATTTTAAGACTTGTTTTATTTTAAAGACTTGAATTTTCGAATGGTTTATAATTTTGAATGGTTTTATTTTGATATAGCTAGTGATTTGTATAGCTGAAATTTTAGGTTTTTTAAAAAACCAAAAATCGATCAAATCCAAATCGAATAAAATTGGATTGGATTTAAAAAAATTCCAAACCAAATAAATGAACAAATGATCAAACTGAAGGTACAGGATTAGATGATTTTTGTTTTAAAATAGATTCAATCTGTACTGCGAACAGCCGAAGGAGAAATTGCAATCTTGGTCTCTTGGACGCTGCAGCAAAAACTCCACCCACGAGAATATCAGTGATAAAGCTTGCGAAGCTTTTCTCTGATGTGTATGGCACAATCACAGGTGAAATAGTTGAATGATTGAATCAACACAAGGCAGATAACATGTTGCTTTGCATTATGGCATGACATGATATTGCAACCCTGCATTTGAATAGTTTGCATATGAAACTTCTTGCTGATATAAAGTAGGTCTTTGAGTCACATGTCTTCCTTATCAACCTCTAGAATCCTATATATTTTTGTCATTAGTAAACACATAGCACAGTGCATACACTTTCTTTCTTTTTTCGGATAAAATGAAGTAAATAAAAATAGGCTTAGGCCATTCCTGAGGATACATCCCGGATCATCCTGGGAGTAACAGCCCCCAGCAGATCTTTTCCCATAACCTCCAAACAACTAGGAGGGACTCTATCTAAAACATGAAGATCCCAATCAGAGGGGGAAGCAAGCGACGCCAACATGTCAGCAACACCATTCCCCTCCCTATGAACATGAGAGACGAAGGTACACCAATCCCTTCTCAGAAACATCTGGATCTTATCCACATCCTAACAATATCTCTCCACAGATTGGTTCCACCCTTATCCATAACAGATTCTAGAATAATACCACCATGGACTTTGTTTTTATTCCTAGTGACCTTGGTCCATAGGGCCTCTTTCTCTACACTCTCTTTAACTTTCAATTACACCTATCTTTCATCTTACCACACCAACACTCAAAATTAGAACACTCATACTCTCATAATTATAATATATAGAAGTATACTTGCAAATAAAGGTCATACAGCATGAATAATAAATACCATGATTCCTCAGGTCTTGCCTCCCCAATGAACATACTTTCATTTGCATTGCCTTTCCCTTTTATAACAGAACCATCAACCGGGATTTCGGCACCAGGAACAATCTTAAATATTACGTCATTATTAGATTTACTATTTCTTTTGTATAAGTTCGGTGTCAATTTCTGTCTCCCAAAGGACATTATTAGATTAACTATTTGTATAAATAAAACTTCATAAATAATTAGAGGTGTAAATGGTCAAGCGGTTTGTCAGGGTCCAAGGCTTGACTTGCTTTAAGCTTGGCCGGACTTGTTTAATAAATAGAACGAGCTTAAGTTTTGAAAAAAGCTTGTTTAGCAAATAAGCCGCGTGAGCTGGCCTGATATATTACTATAACAAATAATTAATGGGATTAGTGTTTGTCATATTATAGGATATAGAATTGTGTCATTTTAATTAAAATTATAGTATTTCATAATGAGAGAAAGAGATGCACAATGGAAATCAAGGGGGAAGAAAATAGATTTTTTATTTAAATATTAAATAAAAAACACTCATTTTAATTAAAAGGATAAATATTTTTCTCATAAATAATATGTTTTATGTCATTAAATTATTAACCCTACTTTTTTACTATTTTCAAGTGACATTCTCTCACGATCACATAAACAAGCTCTTTGACTATTGGGTCACCCCTTGCGTCCCTCTTTCACTTACAGAATTTGATGCATTTATAGTCTCAACATTGGGTTTGAAAAAATATATTTTATAAGGGTTTTATTTATGTCAAGTAACATAAAAATTAAACTCCCTCCTACCCTCACATGGATAAGTGGGCTCCACTCTCTCTTTTTTTGTTTTTTTCTCTCTCCTGGTGGGTCCCGCTTTTCAATGAGTGTGCATGAATAGATGTTTTTTTTTCCCTATTACTTGATAGTAATAAACCTCATTTTATAATTATAAATGATTTAAGTCAAGCTTAAAATAAGCCTTTAATTTTTCATAAAAAGTCAAGCCAAGGTTAAAATTTAGCTCGCAGCCCCGTACCAGGTTAATGGGTTAAACCAAGCTCAAAATATTTTTTATAGGTTTGGCTCGGCCTAACTCATTTAAACCCTTATAAATAATGATATAAAAATAATTTATAAATGGGTGAGGTTATATTTATTGCATATCTTTGCTTACAACCATTTATCATTGGATTAAAATCAAATCAACATTGATTTGATTTTAATCCAAGAATAAAGAAAGAGATTATAAGAAATTGTAAGTAAAAATAGGTTAGTTTAATTTAATAAATAATTTAAAGGTAAAACATGATTTATATTCATAAGACAATTATATGTTTCATCAATGTGGTTCTATAGTTCTAATGTTCTATATGATTGCAAACTCTATTCGTATAACTACTAAATTAGTTTTTAATTAATATTACTTTCTTCTTAATAATCAAAAATATAATTAGAGTTACGATCACATTTGTCAAGCTACTCATATTCAATATCACACTTTCGAATGAAGTATAATTGTTGCAACTAATGGCAGACCGGCCTACAGGGGACGGTCTGGAAAATGACTTTAGCCTTCGAAATAATTAGACCAGGTAAAGGCTTGTATGCGAGCCTATCTTAAAAACAAGGCCGTAGGCCAAATTAAAAAAGAATGCCTTTCGGCTTGAGGTGCCTGTTTCAATTTTTAAATAAAAAAATTGTTTTTATATAATATTATTTATATTCTGAAAACTATTTTTTATATAATATTATCGTGCTAATTTAGTCGAAGAGACTGTCGAAGCATTAATTTAATAGAGGAAATATTGTTATGAAATAAATATGACTTTAAGAAAAAAAAATTAAAAGGTATAAATTGCTTCTTTAACAACTCTTTTGAAAATGTTTATATATTGCAATTCAGAACGTAATCATAGTGAAATGCATAACTAATTTGATTTTCTGATTTTTTACTTGCAGGTTCGAAAATATAGTGGGAATAATCAAGCTGAAAGGCTCACTTGAAGATTGTGATGTGCTAAGAAAAATTCAATCTTTGTTGTCATGAATTTTTATAATCTATATTCTTGTTAAAAAAAATTGTCATAGACTTTTTATAATTTGGACCCATGTTGGAAATATTGTTTAATTAATGAGATATTTTATATTTATTTTATTTGCAATATGGTAGGCCTAAAAGGCCTCATAGGCCATGTAGGCCTTTTCTTTTTAAATAACAGGGCAGGCTTAGCCTTTATAATAAGCCTTCGATAGGCTCGTAAGCCAGATAGGCCGACCATTTTATTATGCAGGCCTAGGCCAGAAAGACCAAAGCCTTACCTGCCCTGGCCTGTTTACAGCCCTAGTTGCAACAATGAGCTTCTCAGGCTTGATCAATGAAAATGACTTTATATCACATAAGATGTGCTACATGCTATGTAACACTGACACCGACACGAGACACGAGACACGTGACACGAGACACGTGACACGATACGACACGACACTCCGACACGTAAATTCTAAAAAATGTTAGATTCCGACACGTTAGGACACGTTTTGATATTAAATAATATTTTTAATTTATGTAGTGTATATTATGTTTAATATTCGATAATTTAACAAAAAAAATGAATCTAAACTTATAATATTCATAAATTTTGCAAAGAAACATAAGATATCGCAAATATTTATATCAAACTCCATAAATTGATAATCGTAATCTAATGAATCTAATAGTTAGAACTAAAAACTCCAAGCAACGCAACATTTAAACCATTTTTTGAATTTCTATAACGCGTGTTGAAGTGTCGGGGAGTGTCAGAGTGTCCGAGAATGTCGGGAAGTGTCGGACACGACACGTTAGAGTTTTTGAAGTGTCGGTGCTTCATAGGTTACATGTTGCAACTTCGATCTTCTTTCAATGACATTTCTTAAAGAAGAATGTGCATGGTTGAAAACTTAATGTAAGCCTTGCGGTGTATTATAACCTTTATTAAAATCAGGAATGGGATACATATACGGTGTTGGATACCCTTTTTCATGTTACGACAACATCCACTGCATAATACTTTCTTAGGAAACTAAAAGATTTTTTTTTTTTTATTTCGAAATCAACTGGATAAATGTATAAACTGGAAATTTTATATCAAAACATAAGTATTACTTTTTTAGGAGGGCGAGGAAACATTTTCTATTTCTTTCTTTCTTTTTGGATTACATCGGGGTGTTCCCACAGCCGATAGCCATGAGACTAATCCCCCACCCCGGGTCAGCGCACAAAGCGGTAAAGTGTTGGACACAGAATGCTTTCCATTCACAAGAGTTAGAATTCGAACCCCAACCACTTGTTTAAGGGACGAAATGCTGAACCATCACGCCCACGTGGTTAAACACTTTCTATTTCTTGGAGCACAAATGAAAGAATATGTATGTTATGGGCAATTCCAGACCAAACATCAACAACGAAAGTGAAAAACATGTCAAAATTGCATACTAACATGACATTGAAACGAATTTGATCATTCACAGGAGGAATATCAAGAATATGTGATCTATCTATAGCTAGCGCAGATTCATCCATAAAAATAAAGCCATGCCAATATATACAATCAGTAGATTAAAAATCTAGAGGCCACAATTTCCTTCACCAATGAATATAAAGTGTCTAGCACTTCACCAAACTTCATATTCCAATCTATTCCAAATTTATTTTTAACATTTTAATTTGTCGTTGTGCCCAAAGAAATAGAGCAAATGACTTCAATGTTATCATTTCTTTAGATGGATGTAAATCACCTCTTACTCACCAACATTGTAAAGGTAAAGAAGATGAAGAAGATAAAGAAGATAGGCTCAAGGTGTGAAGACAGATTACAGAGAGAGGAAATATCTAAAGATCTCTCTAGAAAGAAGAGAAAGACAATTGTATTGAATATTAAACTGAAAAGGCTATATGTAGAAAGAAACTAAACTAGCTAACTAAAAGGAAACTAATTCAGTTACAAGCAGTAACAAACTGAACAAAATATAAACTAACTTAAAACTAAACTTAACAATGCTATATGTTATCATCCCCCCGCAAGCTCAAGGCTGGAAGAAGTGGAAAGCTTGAGCTTGGAACAAAAATTGAGAAAGGTAGGCCTAGAGACAGCCTTGGTGAAGCCATCTGCTATCTGATCTACCGAAGATATATGATGGACAGTAAGATGTTTTGCCAGGACCTTCTCACGGACAAAGTAGAGATCCAACTCAAAATGCTTGGTTCTGGAATGGAAGAGAGGATTAGCAGCCAGTTGCACTGCACTAAGATTATCACAATAAACAGTGGGTGTGCCTGGAGAGGAGATAAGCAACTCAGACAGTAAAGATTTAAGCCAAGCAAGCTCAGCAATAGTAGCTGCAAGACATCGATACTCAGCCTCAGTACTTGAGCGACTGACTACAGCTTGCTTTTTGCAGGACCAATTGATTAAATTGTTACCAAGAAAGATACAGTACCCAGAAGTGGACCTACGGTCATCAACATCAGATCCCCAATCACTGTCACAATAAGCTGAAATATGGAAATGAGGAGAAGGAGAGATTGTAAGTCCTAGAGAACTTGTGCCATGAAGATACCGTAAAATGCGTTTAACTGCCTTCCAATGAGTGTCAAGTGGAGCATGCATGAACTGACATACCTTGTTGACAGAGAAGGATATGTCAGGTCTAGTCACTGTGGCATATTGTAAAGCTCCAACTATAGACCGATAGAGAGAAGGATCATAGAAAGCAGTGCCATCTCTAGAAGACAGTTTTACACTTGAAGCCATAGGGGTTGGCATTGGTCTGCAATCACTCATGTTTGCCTTTTTAAGTAAGTCAGCAATATACTTTGCTTGACTCAGATGCAGTGTACCTGAAGAGTCCTTGTGAGCTTCAATACCAAGGAAATAGTGAAGTTGGCCTAAATCCTTGAGAGCAAAGGCTGAGTTGAGATTAGTAATAAGAGATGCAATGGCAGTAGTGGAGGAGCCAGTAACAAGAATATCATCTACATATACCAAAACAAAGATGGTTGTTGTAGAAGTGATGGAGATAAAAAGAGAGGAATCACATTTTGTAGAAGTGAAGCCTAGGTGACCCAAAGTGAGACTGAGTTTCTCAAACCAAGCACGAGGGGCTTGTTTGAGACCATAAAGTGCCTTAGTGAGTCGGCACACAGTTGATTTATCTCCAGTAGTGAAGCCTGGAGGCTGCTGCATATAGACAGTTTCATGAAGATCCCCATTCAAAAATGCATTATTCACATCCAATTGATGAATAGGCCACTGCCGAGAGAGAGCTATGGTGAGGATAATTCTGATAGTAGCAGGCTTGACTACAGGACTGAAGGTCTCTGCATAATCTAGACCTTCTCTTTGATGAAAACCCTTAGCTACTAGGCGGGCTTTATGCTTGGAGATGGAACCATTGGGATTGTATTTAGTCCTGAACACCAACTTACATCCAATAGGAGTACAGTCAGGTGGCAGAGATATAAGCTGCCAGGTGTTGTTTCTTTGAAGTGCTTCATATTCATCTTTCATGGCTTGAAGCCATTGAGGTTGAGTCATAGCCTTTGCAACTGAAGTAGGTTCAACAGATGCTGTGAAAACCTTGGGTTTAAAAACCCCAGTCTTTGCCCGAGTGAGCATATGATGATTATTGTGGGGTTGAGAAACTGGTGCAGAAGTGGGTAAAAGAGCCTGTGATGTCTCGCCAGTGGACAACCTGCAAGAACTGTTAGAAGTAGGCAAAGTGGAATCTGCAGTAAATTTAGCACATGAGGAGAAAGATGGGATAAGTATTTTAGGAATTTGAGGGACATGTGAAGACTCAGAAGAAGAAGATACAGAATTTGTGGTAACTTTTTGAGTAAAAGGAAAAAGAAATTCATCAAATACAACATTCCTTGCAACAATAATTTTACCTTCAGGTGAGAGACATTTATAACCCTTATGATTGGGGCTGTAGCCAAGAAATGTGCATTGAATTGAACGAAAATCAAGTTTATGTTTATTGTAAGGTCTTAGGTGAGGGTAACAAGCACAACCAAAGGTTCTTAAGAATGTGTAATCGGGTTCTGTTTGGAGAAGAACAGCAAATGGAGAGGTGTTTTGCAATGTAGGTTTAGGAAGTCTGTTGATAATATAGGTTGCTGTGAGGAAGGCATCTTCCCAATATTGTTGAGGAAGAGAGGAAGCAGCAAGGAGAGATAGACCAGTTTCAACTATATGCCTATGCCTATGTTTTCTTTCAGGGGTACCATTTTGTTGATGGGTGTATGGGCAAGTGAGTCTGTGAATTATACCATTTTGTTGAAGGTAGTTAGCAAAGGCTAGATATTCTTTAGCATTATCTGTTTGGAGAGACTTGACTTTGGTGTTGAATTGCAATTCAGCCCTGGTTTTGAATGCAATAAAAATAGGAAGAGCTTGACTTTTTGTAGACAAAGGATATAACCAAGTGAACTTGCTGAAAGCATCAACAAAAACAATGTAGTATCTAGAGCCAGTGGTACTAGTTATAGGAGCAGGACCCCATATATCAGAAAATATTAGCTCTAGAGGTTTTTTGTAAGTATGGGTTGAAGTTGGAAAGGGTAATTGATGCAATTTACCCATACAACAAGCACAACATGTAAAAGGAGTTTTATTGTTTTGAAATGAAATATTACAATGAGTCAATACACTTTTTACAGTGCTGAGTGAAGCATGACCTAAACGTGCATGCCATAAGGACAACTTGCTATCTATATTGCAAGTGACCGAATCAACCACTTCAGAGTGGGATACATTTTTATTTTGAACAGAAACAGCAGTAAAGGCAGTATGAGTTGGGACCTGAACTCCCTCAAATGCATAGAGACCATTCTTAAGTGTTCCTTGAAGAAGGATCTCCTTGCTTGCCTGAGATTTAACAACACAATGATTAGGATGAAATTCAAAGAACACATTGTGATCTTTAGCAAACTGTGAGACACTTAAAAGATTTTTTGAAAGACCAGGAACATGTAGAAGATTGGGTAAAGTAAAGGATAATGAGTTAGATGGTGAGTGTAAAATAGTATGACCACTGTGCTTTATTTTCATGCAAGATCCATTGCCTATCTGAACAGATTCTTGACCTTTATAATATATTTTGGATAAGAGATTACCAGCACTAGGAGTGAGATGATTCGTTGCACCTGAGTCAGGATACCAAGCCTGATCAAAAACAGAGAAGTAGTCAGTTGCATCTTCAGGTGGAGGATCTTGCTCAACAGATCGAGTCACAGCAACATTGGCTTGCATTTGTGAGTTCTGAGGCGAAACTTTGTCATTCTTGACTTGCTCAGTAGGGTTTGGATAGTCCTGGTTGTATCTATGATAGCAATTCCAAGCTATGTGACCTGGCTTGCCACAAACTTGACAACACAGCCTGCCATTGTAGTTATTCGAGCGAGCTCCTCGGTTTTGTCTTCCTCTTTGGGAAAAACCACCACCACGACTGGAGTAGGAAGCACCACCACGATTGAAACCTTGAGTATTAGGTTTTCTGAATTGCATTTGTGCAACATGAGCTTGCAAGACAGTCAGCTCAGTCTTGGATCTCTTTTCAATTCTCTCTTCTTGAGCCTTTAACAGAGCCTCCATCTCTGTTACTGTGTATGGATCAGATCTTGATGTGACTGAGACAACAAAAGGATCATAGTCCTCATTCAAGCCATCAAGAATGGCGTCGATATGATCTTCAGAGCAGGGGAACCAGTAGCAGCAAGAGAATCCACGATTTTCTTGATCTTGAGTAGGTAACCAGAGATTGGTCCCTCTTTCTTTGTTGATTTCAGCTGTTGTTTGAGCTGTTTGATTTTTGCACGCGTTTGTGAAGCAAAAAATTCCTCTAGTTTCTCCCAGATCTGAGAGGAAGAGATGCATCCTACCATTCTGGTGTATAACGCTTCAGCCATGGAGGAAAGCAACCAAGACATGAGTAGGTGATCTTGTTGCTGCCACAACGACTCAGATTCACCAAGATCTGAGCTTGGAGGAGCATCAAGGAGTTGTTGAAGTTTGAAACCTCGAATAGTTGCAAGAGCCTGTTGTTTCCATGGGAGAAAATTCGTTTCATCAAGCTTGAATGAAACTGGGTTGGAGAAAGTGTGTAAGGTGAAAACGGGAGCGGAAGCTGGGACGGCCATGGATCGAAGGTGATGATACCATGTAAAGGTAAAGAAGATGAAGAAGATAAAGAAGATAGGCTCAAGGTGTGAAGACAGATTACAGAGAGAGGAAATATCTAAAGATCTCTCTAGAAAGAAGAGAAAGACAATTGTATTGAATATTAAACTGAAAAGGCTATATGTAGAAAGAAACTAAACTAGCTAACTAAAAGGAAACTAATTCAGTTACAAGCAGTAACAAACTGAACAGAATATAAACTAACTTAAAACTAAACTTAACAATGCTATATGTTATCAAACATGTTTTGATGTTTTAACACAACATTTGATTCCACCCTAAACATTATGTATCTTCCACCCATAAAGTTTATAGAACCCAATTTCATCCAATGAGCATCTAAATCACTTGCCTTGCTTCATTACATATTTAGTAATATATGATCCATTCATTTCTTGATAAAACTTTGCACATTTCCTTTTTTAACAATTATTGAAGAAGCTTTGGTTTGATTAGAAGTCATTTTTATCTTCCAGTCACTGCTTGCATAAAATGATAGAGACCAACAGAAGTGAAAAAGTTGGTTAACTGCTTAAAATGGCATTATACTGCACATAAAAGGAGAGTGAATAATTATATATGTGACATGCTTACCATAACTGCTATACTCAAAGAGAAACCCAAAAATTAATATCGTCACCAAAAGTATATAATAATTCAAATACATAAATATAAATATAACTACACATAAGAAATAGTTTAAACATAAAACTAAAAGCAAAATAGATAGAGAATTAAGTCCAACGTGTAATGTTAAAATAACAAACATGAAATCAAATCTTAACCTAATTATGGGAGTTTTGATTTAATTTATACTTGTATAAAATCCAATTTACTAGCTTGCCAATTGAATCTGACAATGACATAATAATAATTCTAGTTTTGTCCACTCTAAGCAATTCTACTGCATAGCAAAATTGCTCATCATCCAGTTTTCCCTCGTCATTGAGAGTTTTGAGTATTTTAATGCAATTTGGAATGGAAAACTGTCCACGGACTTGAGATTTGTTTGACATTTCAGCAGCTTCAGTTGTGTCATCGCTTATTTGTTCCAATGTCTTTTGCATGCTTACCACAGGGCTAACATGTTTATCGAGATTGAATTCTTCATCCCCATATTTAACAATTTCCTTAGGCATAGCTGGAGTTATATTTATGGCATTATCTTCAATTGGTACACTCATTGCTAGTGGCCATGCATGTTGACTTGTTATTGTCACTCCAAATATGCATTCCAATTCTTCACGAAATTTCAGTCCTTGAAATCGAAACTTTGCATATTTTGCATTATCCTTCACAATCATAGAAAGAAACTTATGGGCAAACCCAATTTTTTTTTATTTAAAGAAAATTTAACCCAAAATAATTGTTAAATGATTTTATATATCTCAACACGCCCCCTCACACGAGAGTCCACTAGGCTTGAAGGGTGGACAATGCACAGGCCCACCTACTTGTGCGAAGAAAGAAATTCCACTATAAAGAAAATGGGGGCGGTGAGAACCGAACCCGATACGTCGAGGCTCTGATACAATGTAAAGAACCAATTCAACCCAAAAGCTTAAGCTGTTGGGTGAGGTTACATTAATGATTTTATATATCTCAACAAATATGAAACAACTAAACATTTAGAAATTAGAATACTTACCTTAATCTTGGCTTCCCACCATGCATCATCAGCTACAATAGTTCCCATCTCATGATTCCATCCCAAACCCGTTTCTTTGGCCAGTAATTGTTTCCATATAATCAAATCATTCCTCAAAATATCCATCCTATTCTTCAATTGCTTCTGAGTATAACTTTTATTAGCATGTTTATTAAACTTATCAAGTATAGCTTCCCATCTCTTATTTCTAAATCCAATTCCTGATTTTCCAGTAGTACGAATCTCGTCCATACAAATTTCAAGTAAGATTTTGGTAGTGATTGAATTCCACTTTGCACTTTGTTTTTGTTTTCGTGAAATTTCAAAATTATGCATAAGCCTTTCTTTGCCATCCATAAACTGCAATGTATATTATTCAAGCATTAAAATAAGGCGTAAAGCATACACATAAGTTTTATAAACTATCGGCAAGTAAGGTATTTGACAAAAGAATGCAAAAGAAATGTTAACATTTATCGATAACTAAAGAAGAAGAAAATTCAGAAAAATGTGCAAAATGAACGTGAAAAACAAGCATTATTCACCCTAATCATACATTTATCCTCAGTCAAGTCAATGTATTGTATAAAAAATCAAGAAATATAAAAGCAAAAGAAGAAGAAGGAAGGATTCTGCTTAGAATGTTGAGTTTCATAACGGGGACAACAATTTGAATGCCGGAGAAAGGAAGAAAAAGAGGAAAAAACACACAGAGCAGGAAGAATAAGCTGAAATGCCAAGCCAAATGAAAGGAAAAAAAAAAAAAAAAGTGGACTGATTAAAGTGGACTAATTCTGTAGTTATAAGCTAATCTATTAAGAAAAAATGGGACCAAATGGAAACGAGTTAAGCGACTCGTGCCATAGAAAACCAAAGAGTCGTGTGAGATAGCCAGAGAAAACTAAAGAGTTATTTGTTATGATAGAAGGGTCCAAGTAGCCATATTCCAATGAATGAGTCCAAGCCGTATCAAAATTAGACAATTAAAAAAAAAATGACTTAGATATTATTCCAGGGAGGATCCCAAGCAATATTTGGGGTGTGTATGACAATCGTCCTGTGTTTATTGATACTGTTTTTGAAAAGAAACATTTCTTTTATATTTCTTTTATATTTTTGTGCCTTGAACAGTTTCTAAGAAAAAATTGTGTTTGATAACACAATAAATAATATAATAAAAAATAATTTCTATTAAGTATAATTTTTTTTTTTCAAATCATCACTTTTCTTTACATATGATGCGGTGGTGGTAGTGACGGTAATGACTGCGGCAATAGTAGTGGTGGAGGTGGTGGGAGTGACTACGATAATGATGGCAGTGGTTGGTGGCATAGTAGTGGTGGTGGTGATGGCATGGTGGTGATAGCAGTGGCTGCGGCGATGGTGGTAGTGGTTGGTGATAGTGATGATAGTGACTGCGACGATGGTGGTAGTGGTTGGTGATAGTGATGATAGTGACTGCGACGATGGTAGTGGTGGTTGGTGACGATGGTGGAAGTGGTGTCGTGGTAGTGGTGACAACAGTAGTTGTGATGATGGCCGTGGTAGTTGGTGACGGTGATGGTAGTGGTGGTGATAATAACGGTGGCATGGTGGTGGTGATGGTGGCGATTACATCGTCGTCGTGGTTATGGTAATGGTGGCGGTGGCAACATCATCGTCGTGGGGGTAATGATGACATTGGTGGTACAATGACGGTGGCGACGATGGTGGTAGTGGTCGTGTCGGGATGATGGTGGTGGTGATAATGATAGTGGTGAAGAGTAATTAAAAGAAATGAGTGTTTCTCATTTTGTATAATCTTATCATATTGCTAATCAAGTGTTCATCAAACACAGGACATAATATGAGTCAACATCCATAAAAAAAATATAAATAAAATAAACTGTTCTAGGTTAATAAATTCGGGGCCTGTTTTATCAGCCCTATTGTCTCATTTTATCTTATCCAATACATGATTTCTTATCCGTGATAGGATATGATATCAATATTAGATACCCAATATATCCTCACGCTACCAATATATTCCCACACTACCAAATATATTTCATCCTGCATTATATTTTATTTTTTGTTTTTCTTTTCTCCTTTTATATAATTTTATCATATTGCTAATCAGATGTTCATCAAACACAGAACATGATATAGATTCAGCCCCGTATAATATAGTACCTTTATCATCCCCATATCATATTTACGCGCCGTTAGTGTTGACACATAGATTTATTAGCAAACACATGTACATACATAGATCACAGAGCAAGCATATATGCTGCTTATCATCAATTAAATAACAATAAAGATGGTATTTGTATATAAATTAACATTGAACACAAGATATGTAACTAACTGCTGAAAGAATGCAGTGTCAAGACAGAAAAACACACAGCCACCTTTGAATGCTGACAACCAAAATTAGCCTATAACAAAGATAAAAAACACATACAATAATATTAGCCAATCTAAAAAGGGGAGGAAGGGGAAGAACAAAGTACTTTAAATATCGTCACACTGATTGGACAATGGTGGCCGCAATGTACACCTTCTGACAGCAAGGACTGCGCAAAAGGGAAACGGGTGGCGAACAACAATGGTAAGTGTGAAGGGGAAAGGGGAAGACCAAGCGTGATTGAAGAAAGAACATAAAAACTTAGAAGAAGAAAGGAATGGCTTGTTTCATTTAACTTCTATGACTACAAAATTAAAAGGAAAAAAAATGAGGTAACCGTGAGAGAAAAGGAGTTTAGGTTTAAAGGTTAAAATTTGAATTAAATTTTCTAAACGAGGATATAAATAAAATAAAATCAATTAAAAAATTTGGCAAATTTTTAAATGGAAAAGCGATATCCTTCCCGAGCTTTTTGTTATAACAGACTTAGAAGTTTGAATTTTATTATAATTTGAAGCGGTAAAAAAGAGGTATAGTATAACCTATTTCTTTCATTCTTTGTTTGTACATCTTATACTTTGGGATAGGCTATCATATTTATTATTTGGTGAATCACCTTGATATTAACCTGCCCACAACAAGATGAGTAGTTATCCTAAGGCAGATTTGGATTAGGAATGAACATAATAAGAATATCTCACCCCTCTCATTTTAAATTTAGTCGTATGCTCATTTCTTTACAAATTTTGTTGAGCAAGCCTAGCCACTGGCCATCGGCCACCTCTATCATCCATTATCGCCACCATCATCTATCAATCAATCACCATTATCATCATCACCTACCATCATCGTGAGCTATTAGCCACCACCATTGTCTCTAACTACCACCACCCTAACCAATCCAACAATCACTACCATCGATCAGCCCCACAATTGCTACTGGTCACTGCCGGTGTCTCCACCACTTCCACTGGCCACACCCACTGCCACCACCGAACTAACACCATCATAATCGATGTAATTGTCATTAGCCACCGCCAGTATCTCCCAACCAAAAGCTAGGCACCGACATTCACAACCACCATGTCATCAGCCACCGCCACCGCCACTACAATTGTCACTAGTATCATCACCACCACTTCAATCGGCCACCCACCGCACTAGCCGCCGCCACCACCAACCATTCTCACTAGTCACCAACCACCAAAATATTAACAATCAATTTAAAATTTATTTTGTAGAAATTTATTTGCTGAGAATATAATTTGTTTTGTTTCAACTTTTTGTAATTTATTGTATTTTATTCAAAATTGTGATTTATAATTTTTTTTAATAATTTAAAATAAGTACTAATGTGTAAATAAGTAAAAAGAAATAGATTAGAAATTAAATTTTAAAAAATCATGTTAAATCCCCTTAAAAAGAGGTATCATTGTCAATTTATATCATATCACGACGGGTTCACTTCAAACACCAAGTAGGTTAATATTATCATATCAGACTGTTTATCTAATGCACAACAAACATAGGATAAAATATGAGTTTACCAGTACCCCTTTTACTCTTATCTAGTGGTGTTCATCAACCGATGCAAACCGATTCAAATCGCGGTGATGAACCAAAAAACTGAAAACCGAAAAAAATCACAAATTTTAATTGGATTGGATCGGATTTCAGATTGGTATATGAAAATCGATCCAATCCAAACCGACCCAATATATTAATTTCCCTCAACCTACTTGGGTCTTTCCCCAATTATACCCCAAAAATTTCTAAACCCAAGAAAAAGCCTAGTCACATCTTATCAACAAAATTACATCTATGTAAAGCTTCATATCTCATTGTAAAAAAAACTATATTATCGTTTACTAATACTTTTTTATTTTTTAAAAAAAAACTACAAAGCCAATATATACAAAAAAAAATGTTATTTGCACAATAATCATGAAACAAATATTAGGATTTTCAAAAAACTGAAAACCGATCCAATGCAAACCGAAAAAATTTGGATTGGATCGGATCGGATTTGAAAAAAAATCCAAACCGAATGGATGATTACATGATAAACCGAAAGGATTGAATCAGATGATTTTTGCTTTCAAAACCGATCCAATTTAGACGGCGAAGACCCCATCACATTTTATCTTGTCAATCGAATGGGCCTTTACATACTAGAGGTAGGATTTTTTTTATTTATTTTTTAATTGTTTGATGTGATTTGAAACTCTAATTACGGAGGGTGTTTAAAATTTTGAATGAAATTCAGTAAATTGATTAGATAAAGTTAAATTTGATATGATTTTATTATAATGTTTCAAGATTAATTGATATGATTTGACTTTAACGATTTAATGATATTTTTTTCTTTTGACCAGAGGTTTTTAACAAAGATGGATCAACAACGATGATAAAGGAAGAGAGAGAAAAAGGGAATCATAACCATTCAAAGGTGAATCAATAAATATGATGAAATGAATAATTAAAATGAGGTATTTTTGGAGTGGCCGGAGATAGCTTGAGAAATGATAAGCCCATATATTACATGATATCATATATTTATTTATTTGGTATTTTACTTTTCACTATATATAGGATTATAACATATGATTTTTTTTTCTTACCGTATAAATTAATATTGACAACGTTGATCAGCCTTGAAAAATACTATATGTGAGAAGAATTCAGAAATAATAAAATATACTCAATTGGTAAAGGTCGCAATGGTCAAAAACAATGATGCACGGATATGGGACACGGGACACGACATGATACTCCGACACGTTAATTCTAAAAAATGTTAAATTTCAACACGTTCGGACACGTTTTGATATTAAAAAATATTTACATTTAATACATATAATATAATTTTTAATATATAATATATATAATTTTTAATATATATAATTTTTAATAATATTTTTAATATATATAATATAATTTACATTTAATACATATAGCAACTCATAATAACTCATATACTAATCAAATATTCAAATTTCATAAGATAAATATTAAGAAAAAATAATAGAACAAATTTAGTGTATAAAACAGAGCACTTTAAAAAATAAAATTAGTGAGATTTAGTGTATAAAACAGAGCATTTTAAAAAATCTGTGATTGCAATGTAGAGTGCAAAATTCTGTTTGCACGAGGCAGTAGAAAAATCATTCAAAACCCCACAATAGAGACAAGACAGATTTAAACATGATTGGAAGAATACATGAATCATCTACATCCAAGTTCAATGGAACATTAATATTGTATTGAATTCCATTTCTTGCACTTTCACAATCATTTTTTTTTTAAAAAAAAAACTACACAATCATTCTACAGCAATTCGCAAAATTGTTCGCAAAATTGTCTACCATCTCGAGTTTAGTCAAACAAACACAAATTCCACCAGATTACTACAAACTATAAAGAGCATTGAATCAAAAGGGACAAAAAGAGAGACAAAAACCAAAGAATGGGAAAATTACAGACATAGAGAAATCATTTAAGGGCTAATATAATACACATTAATTATTCCTTATCACCATCTAGTAGTGATTACAATCTCAAGAGACTCAAACATAAAAGAAATCAACAATATCCCTCTTCCCTTCTCTTCTCTTCTCTGATCTCACTACTGCAATATGTCCGCAGAAGCCATAATCGGCCATCCTTTTTATGTTGGGCATTTTCCTAAAGCAACTACGTTTAATCAATCTATTTATTTTATTTGAAAAAACATAAATCATTCCTCACAGAAAACTAATTGTTCACTTCACTTGTCTACTGTGACATCTTTAGCAAAGGCAGAGAAATAAAGTGGCAAATTATGGAATGTCTTACTCTTTAAGATAAATAGACAAGTGAAGTGAAATAGACCGAAATAATCTGAAATAGATTGAAGCGTGATGGTGCTCGGGGCTTTTATGGGATACGTTATTGGTGAAGAAACAGAGAGGCGAGAGGCGAGAGTAGGGCTGGCAATACGGGCCAGCCCGCCCCGCCATTGGCCCGCCCTAGCCCGTTTTGATAAAATGGGTTGAATTGAGCAACCCGACCCGTTTTATGAGTGGGTTGGCGAGCTACGGGCAACCCGCCTAAAATAAAAAATAAAAATATATATATATAAAAATAATATACAAAAAATTAAATTCCGCATAAAAACACATAAAATATCTACATAAAAAAACCTGCATAAAATCCTAATGTGCTTATGAAACCAAGAAGATCAGTGTTTAATAATCTACATATAAATATGCATCTTTCAATCCAAAAATAATAAAATAAAATAAAATCATATCAAGGTAAAACAGAATAACAAAGTGTTGTTTGAGCAGTCCACAACAATTCGAAAAAGCCACTTGCATGCAGAGAAATCTAAGGCACGGAGCTACATAACAATTGGGTAACCTAAAAAAAATGGGGGGGGCATGGCGGGCTAGCCCGCCCTGTGGCGGGCCGAGCCCGACGAGCTGGCGGGCGGGTTTGGTGGGCTGGTGGGTTGAAAAACTCAACCCAGCCCGCCCTATTTGGTGAGCGGGCCGGGCCAGCCCAGCGGGCTCAGCCCATTTTGCCAGCCCTGGGCGAGAGGCGCGGTCCAAGAGAATGGAAAGAGACTTACATGTTTCTAATTATTACCGGAGATGTAGACTACGACCAACTACCGGAGATGTAGACGACTACCGACGATGTAGAAGATGGGGACCAACAGCCTGACAGCCTCTAGCCCAAGAGAGGATAGGGTTACACCGTTCCAGACTTTTTGATTTTTATTAAATATTTTATTTTTTTAATTGTAATTTTATTTTATTTGCCCAAAAAAAAAATACCAAAACATGTCCACGTACGTGGACTGCGTGTCAGATCGGTCAAACTTACGTGTCCCAAAAAGTCGACTGTGTGTCCGAACGTGTCTAAACGTGTTAGTATCCGACATGCATTTTCCCCCAAAATTCACGTGTCGAGTGTTTCACAATTAAAAACTATGAAGCATGGACTCTCATTTTGGCTTGTTGGACACGACACATTTCGATATTGATTAACTTCAGACATGCGGTTAATTTTTCGATAGCGATTAACGTTTTTCAACACGCGGTCAACATTCATGCGGATTAATATTTTATTTTATTTTATCTTTTTAAAAAAACATGAAAAATTAATTTATAAATCAAATACTCTCTGTTATGAAATTTGATATAAAGAATTATATTTTCATTAACAACATATAAGATAATATTCATAAAGACCATGTGAAAAATTCATTAAAAATTCTGAAACAGTTTTTTTTTAAACGATCACAGAGATTCTTAAAAAATGTTCATAAAAACACATGAAACAATAGTTTTATGACCTTTTTATTTATTATTGGCAAAATTCATAATCTTTTAGTGAGCATTCTTCTCCTGTTTTGAAGGATCATTTTCAATTTAAAACATAATAATGACCGATCATACATGATAAATGACAAACATTTTTTAAGGTGAAATAAAATCTATTCCAAGAAATAATATTTTAAATGCACATTTGAATTCATTGTATATTCTTGTGCAAAATATAATAAAGAATACGCACATGCAGAACGTGTGCACACACAAACACACACACATATATATATATATATCAATATAATTTGTTTTCTTTACTAATTTAATATAATATTATATCTTAAATAAATAGTTATTATTTGCTAAAACCGATCGGGGGATATCAGGAAGAAAGAATTTGGGAGAAAAAAATAAAGAAGAATTTAATAATTTTCTTATGCTTGAATTATTGGTTTATCTGTCTGTTATTTATTAACGAGTAATTGCAATTGAAATTCAAAATGGAATCAAAATCTTAATTTAAATTAAAAATTAAAAATACTTTCAACATAACAATCCATAAAATCATTCATGTAACCAAATTTGAACAAAAATAAAAATAAAAATAAAAGTCCAAAAAGAAATTAGAATAATAAAGATAAACCTGCGAACCAACAAGTCACAAAAATTCCAAGCAGCAGCATCGAGTAAACTACTATGTCACATAATAGTGCACATAACGTCTGGAGTATAAAATGGATGCTTCTTATATTGTGGCGGTGGCTGAGGATATGCCATGAATGGAGTCTCGTAATATGCTCGACTGCTGGTATAAGCATCAGCTCTCATTTGGGGATAGTATCTGGAATCGCGATAGGGATAACTTCCATAAGGATATGCTCTAACTGGATAATTACGTTCCACCATTCTTCTATCAAAATATGGACCATAGTATGGGTTTCCTCCCACGATATTATAGTCATTGTCATATGTATAATGCATTTGATCATAATAACCGTATGGGTAAGAATAAGACCCAGGTGGATAACCGTAACCTGACTGCACCACCAAGTATATATGATATAATGTAAATCAAATTATCACTACTAATGGCATAAAAAACAAGAATAAATTAATAGATCAATAGAAAAGGGATAAAACAAACATTTCAGTGTTATCACTTACCATGCCTCCTGGATACAAATTTGGAGCAAACTAACTCAACAGCTTCACAAAGGACAGTGTAACTTAGGAGATGAAAGGAAGAGACCTATTTTTGCTTCAAATTAAGGAGAAATGGACTAGAGAACTATGTTTATATAGTCATAGATGCTGGTAGGGCATCATGGGCTTGAATCTTGCATATGATTTGGTTTGGGCCCCTTTGATTTATTTTATTATTTGTTTTGATTTTTGTTAAAGAAACATTATGATGTGAATAAAGGAGAAAGCGGAAAATATGAAAATATCTGATTGTGATTATGCTCATTAATTCACACCAAATTTCATTCACTTAATGTTAACTGTATGTATTTTCCATCAAATTTTATCTTTTAATGCTAATCATATCTGGGTTTGGAAAATAATCGTGTGTCATCGTTTCATCAAATCTCATCTTTTAACGTTTATATATTATACTTTTATTTTAAAAAGAAATATTATTACAAGTTTTTAAACATTAGATACGCTGATTAATCTAATTGCTTTTATTACAATGAGTTTTATATTTCTCATGTTAAATGAGAATTGAAATCTCATGTTGTAGAGATAAAAAATATGTGGGACCTATTTGTTAGAAAAAATTAGATGTAGGACCCATGTCAGTACGGAAATCGAAGGGTGTGTAGGAAAGTTTGAATTCTCATGTTAAATGAGAAATATAAAACTTATTACAATTTATATAATTTATATAATTTATACAATTTTATAAATTATATACAAATTTATCTATATTTAGTCAAAGTTGATGGGTTCATCTTTAAATTAAGTTGATTATTAATATTTTCTTTTCTCCTTTGTTAAAAAAATCGTGTGTAGTGAATTTAAAAATAAAATAAAATTAATAGTTAAATAATAATTATTATAATTATAATTATTTTAAAATAATTATTATTATTTCGAATGAAAATTAGTCTTAGATGATCCTATCCTATATATATATTGTTACATGATATCACATATTTATTTATTTAGTATTTTACTTTTCTCTATATATAAGATTGTAACATGATTTTTTTTATCATTTAAATTACTATTGACAACGTTGATCAAACCTTGAAAAGTACTATATGTGAGAAGAATTCAGAAATAATAAAATATACTCAATTGGTAACGGTTGCAATGATCAAAAACTATGAAGCATGGACCCGTCATTTTGGCTTGTTGGACACCGACACATTTTGATATGGATTAGTTTGGGACATGCTGTTAATAAGCCATAGCGATTAACGTTTTTCAACCCGCGGTCAAGATTCACGCGAATCCATATTTTATTTTATTTTATCTTTTTAACTAAATATGAAAAATTAATTTATAAATCAAATACTTAATGTTTTTTAATCCACGGTCAAGATTTACGTGAATCCATATTTTATTTTATTTTATCTTTTATCTAAATATGAAAAATTAATTTATAAATCAAATACTTAACGTTTTTTAACCCGCGGTCAAGATTTACGCGAATCCATATTTATTTTATTTTATCTTTTTAATTAAATATGAAAAATTAATTTATAAATCAAATACTCTCTGTAATGGAATTTGATATAAAAAATTAACAACACATGAAAGAATATTTTCATTAACAACATATGAAATAATATTCATAAAGACCACATGAAAAATTCATTAAAAAATCTCAAACGGTTTTTTTAACAAGATCACAGAGATTCTTAAATAATATTCATAACACATAAAACAATAGTTTTATGACCTTTTTATTTATTATTGGCAAAATTCATTATCTTTTAGTGAGCATTCTTCTCCTGTTTTGATGGATCGTTTTTTAATTTTAAACAAAGTAATGACCAATCATACATGATAAATGACAAATATTTTTTAAGGTGAAATAGAATCTATTTCAAGAAATAATATTTTAAATGCACATTTGAAGTCATTGAAATTTTTTGTGCAAAATATAATAAATAATACGCACATGCAGCACGTGTGCACACAAACATGCACGCACACACACATATATATATATATATATAATTTGTTTTTTTACTAATTTAATATAATATTATATTTTAAATAAATATTTATTAATTGCTAAAATTGATTGGGGAAGATCAGGATGAAAGAATTTGGGAGAAAAAATAAGAAAAAAAATTAATAATTTTATTATGCATGAATTATTCGTTTATTTATCTGTTATTTATGAACGAGCAATTGCAATTGAAATTCAAAATGGAATCAAAATCTTAATTTGAATTAATAACTAAAAATACTTTCAACATAACAATCCATAAAATCATTCATGTAACCAAATTTGAACAACAAAAATAAAAATAAAAGTCTAAAAACAAATTAATCTGATAAAGATAAACTTGCAAACCAACCAGTCACAAAGATTCCAAGCAGCAACATCGAGTAAACTACTATGTCACATAATAGTGCACATAGTGTCTGGAGTATAAAATGGATGCTTCTTATATTGTGGCGGTGGCTGAGGATATGCCATGAATGGAGTCTCGTAATATGCTCGACTGCTGGTATAAGCATCAGCTCTCATTTGGGGATAGTATCTGGAATCGCGATAAAGATAAGACATTGATCTTCCATAAGGATATGTTCCAACTGGATAATTACGTTCCACCATTCTTCTATCAAAATATGGATCATAGTATGGGTTTCCCCCCACGATATTATAGTCATTGTCATACGTATAATGCATTTGATCATAATAACCGTATGGGTAAGAATAAGACCCGTATGGATAACCGTAACCATAACCATAACCGTAACCTGACTGCATCATATAATGAAATCAAATTATTACTACTAATGGCTTAAAAAACAAGAATAAATTGATAGATCAATAGAAAAGGGATAAAACAAACATTTCAGTGTTACCACTTACCATGCCTCCTGGATGCAAATTTGGAGCAAACTAACTCAACAGCTTCACAAAGGACAGGTAACTTAGGAGATGAAAGGAAGAGACCTATTTTTGCTTCAAATTATGGAGAACTGGACTAGAGAACTATGTTTATATAGTCATAGATGCTGGTAGGGCGTCATGGGCTTGATTCTTGCATATGATTTGGTTTGGGCCCTTTGGTTTGTTTTATTATTTGTTTTCATTTTTGTTATAGAAACATTATGATATGAATAAAAGAGATGGCGGAAAATATGTAAATATCTGATTGTGATTTTGATTATGCTCATTAATTCAGACCAAATTTCATTCACTTAATATTAACCGTGTATTTTCCATCAAATCTCATCTTTTAACTAATCATATCCGGATTTGGAAGATAATCGTGTGTCATCGTTCCATCAAATCTCTGTAAAACTATTTGTGTCTCATGTGTAATGTGTGTCAATTGGTTTAAATTAACAATAAAAGAGGTTTTATGATAATTGACGTTTCGCATTAATGGTAATTGACGTTTTAACGTTTTTTTCATTATGGTAACGTTTTGCATTAATGGTAATTGACGTTTCACATTAATAGTAATTGACGTTTTGACGTTTCATGTTAATGGGAAGTTATAAGAAATTATTTAAAATTTCGTAACTGGTGACATGGTAATTGACGTTTTGCATTAATCGTGTGTCATCGTTCCATCAAATCTCATCTTTTAACGTTTATATAATATACTTTTATTTTAAAAATAAATATTATTACAAGTTTTTAAACATTAGATACGTTGATTGATCTATTTGCCTTTATTACAATTTATCCCATTTATAAATTATATACAAATTTATCTATATTTAATCAAATTAATGGGTTCATCTTTAAATTAAGTTGATTTTTAATATTTTTATTTTCTCCTTTGTTAAAAAAATCGTGTGAAGTAAATTTTTTAGACAAATAAAAAAAATTAATAGTTAAATAATAATATTATAATTATAATTATTTTAGAATAATTATTAGTATTTTGAATGAAAATTAGTCTCACATATGAAGAGTGAAAGAAAACTCATCAATATTGTGTTCCTACTTTTTTTTTTTCTTTACGAAAACGAAGTCGTTAAAAAAATGGCTTATTGTGATTATTTAAATTGATAAATATTTTTGCAGTTAATGCAGATAAGTTATCTGCATTTACTTTCAAAAAGATGTCATTTTATGGATTGAAAAATTAAAAAATTATAATTATAAAGACTATAATAACACTGAAATAAATTAAAATTACAAAAATAACATGATTTTCGCTCTAAAATGATATCATATTGGGCTTAGTGTTTGCAGTAATTGCAGAAAAAATGAACCCTTATTTAAATCATTCATTTTTTATTTATTTTATTTTTTTGAACTTCATTTTCATTTCCAAAATTTATTACCTAGTTAAGTTGGATTTGGAGCTAGCATTCCGAAACAGGTGTCATTTCAACGTGTATCGAGTATTATTTGGCCGATTTTTTGTATCGTGTATTGTATCGAATTGTAAGATAAATAATTAAAAAATTATAATATAATTAATATCATATAAATCCAAATTTCAAAAAGGTCTAATAAAAAAAAATACATAAGTAATTAAAGTGCAAATCAATTATTCTCCCACTCATCAGTTATTAAGACTAATAGTATCACTACTATCACTATTAACATCTATCAGCGATATAACTATTCCATTATCCTCTTTCAAAAAGGATTCTTTTAGTTTTTTTTTAATTTAAATATCAAATTAAGTATTTATTTCTTTTTATATTAAAAATTATAATTTTTTATTAAATTTTTGTATCTTATCATTTGCTACAAATTCCTTTCTGATATACTCCACGATATGAGCTTGAAAGTCATATCATATAGATCATACCGTGTATCGTGAGATACTAATAACTATATTTCATACAAAATAAAAACCGATTCATATGCAAATGGGAACCTAAATTCGTAACCGAAGCAGATGTATGGGCCGCTACCCGGTTATCAATTTTCACCGGGCCTCTGTAAAATACAAAGTTTTCCTTTCGTTTTTTGTGGGCCTTGGAATTTACGATTTATAAATGGCTCAATGGTGTGGCCGGTTTCAGACACTTGTGTCTTGTTGGAATATAGTCAACAAATTTCATTTTGGATGAATTTAAATTTGAAAACTTAGTTTTGATTTATATAATAGAGAAAAGTTATAGTTACAACTTTTTTTTACAAGCTCTTATAACCATATCTTATCACCGTTGATTTCCGCCAATCAACGGTTATCATTTTATCAAATTAAATTTTTTAATTGATTATCAATTCATAATAAATGATAACCGTTAATTGGCGAAAATCAATGGTGATAAGATCAAGCTAACAACTAGGATTACAAGGAAACTGAATATATTTACATGCTAACTGAATATATTTACATGCTAACCGCATATATTCTTTCAACTATATGAGGTTGTAAAAGAAAATGTTGTAAGTATAATTTTCCTCTATAAAATATACTTTAAGTATTTAATTTTGGCCATAAATGTTTCTAATTTAACATGAAATTAACTTTTTTTGACCTCCATTCAATTCATGGTTGGAGACTAAAATCCCGGTTTGTCCTCTAAATCATGAGTTAGGATTGGCTAACTACAATTGAAACATGCTGTTACATTTTGCAGTATGAAACAGAAAAACAAGAGGGGAAGAATGTCCGAGTACATAACAACTCATGAGGAACCTTCTCCCCAGTACAATTTTATTGTCTCTACATTTCATATTTATGTTGTGTACGATTGTCTCTTATATCCCATGTCAGAAACAAATAAATATATACAAATTGTGAAATTTAAAAATAACATCATTCTTTCCTATTCTTTGTGATAAACTCTATTCATGTTTGACTACTGTGCCACCCTCTATTGATTGCTGTACATTATTGTTGCTGTCGTGGAATGCATCTTATTCAGAAAGGAAAAGAGATATATAGTTCCCAGCTACAGGCCCATTTCCTCTGGTAAGCAGATACGTAGAAAATACAGGCTGCACATCCAGCAATACTAAATTATTACTGAATGAGAAATTTGTAGCATAAGAGAGAAAGAATGAGACATCATTTAGTTGTGAGAAGAAAAAGTAAGCAGAACACCTTTTGTCTTATAATATGTTATAAGATCAATTAGCAATGAGGAGAGTTATGTTTTCAACTTTTTTTGTTTACAATTCTTACAATCTCAACTATGTTCTATCGGAAGAACACTATCCATTAGTGTTCTCCCGGGAGAACATAGTTGAGGTTGTAAGAGTTGTAAACCAAAAAAGTTGTAAACGTAACCTGCCCCATTAGCAATATTCATATTAATATTTGTTAGTTAACATGCATATTAAATAAGAGGAAGAATATTCTTACTTCCAAAATCTTGTACTACTAACTTACTACCTATCTAATCACCATTGAATCAAAGAGAGAGAATGCTAAAAAAAATTTGAAAAAAGAGAAAATGTTGATCCAATGATGATTAGATAGGTACTGAGTTGGTAGTACAAGATTTTGGTAGTAAGAATATCGAAAACGGATGAATAAAATAAATGCAAAAGAAAGTGATTTTGTGAAGTTTTTCGACGGAAAAAGGATTCCGTCGAAAACTGATGAATAAAATAAATGCAAAAGAAATTGATTTTTGGTCTGGAAGAAAAAAAACACGAGTCTGGAAATGTGGACAGCGTGTCGGAAGGCGTGTCCGAGCATTGACCGCGTGTCCAAAACACGTGTCGGGAAACATTGACCGCGTGTCGGAGCGTTGACCACGTGTCGAAATCGCGATATCCCTCCTCATTTAATAAAGGGGAAGGATTCGTTCACAAACTTTTTTTACAGATTACACTGAGCATGACCGGTGATACACTCTTGATTAAAGTAATACGGCTTTGGCAATGAGATTTATTACCTTGCAGACATGAAAGCCATCCCACAAAAGAGGGCCCTAACAGATTGCTTCTGTCCCGCATATTCAAAAGCCAATGGCAGCATTTCATGAAGGGTTAGGAAAGCCATAACTCCACCAACTGTAACCATAATTAGAACAATCAACAAATATACATATCAAAGTTCCCAAATACAAATTGTGACATTTAGAAATTTTATTGGTGCAAACCTGATCCAAGTATACCCTCAAGAATCTCAGGATTTAAGCTGCTTGGGAAAAGACAGGCTACAGAGTAAGATAGCCCGAGTGTTAGAAAAATGTATCTATATACATAAAAACCAACTCCTAGGTTGAGAGAGAAAGAGATTCAATGAGCAAGGTTGTATATACATATATTAGGCATGCACGCCTCACCTGACCTTAATATAAAGCATGTCCTCATGAAAATTACATCAAATTACTACTAATTCTTGCTTTCTGATTCTTTGAAAAGAAAAACAGACTAATACGGTGCGAAGTAACAAAAGCAGATGATATACCTATTACTATAACACCCATGAACCCAGCAAAGCCAGAAAGTGATGCCAATTTGAATGCCTGCCATTTACTGCGACACATCCAGAAATTAAAATATTAGTAATAATTCAAATTTATAGTCAATGGTATAACTCGTGTAACATAATAAGAATGTTATTGTATAACAAAAGAATGACATCAAGTATGTCAAATTTGACAATGTACATTCCTGTAGATAGAATGTTATAAGCATCTAGTTTGATTTGTAATATATAATGTACAAAAAGGCAAAAACAGACTCAGATTTCTTTCTTTTGTATTTTGGTTACCCAATTTTCTGCTAAAGAAAAAGTAAAAAAAAAAAAAAGATTCTGCTTTACAGAATAGCCATGAGCTTAGAACAACCTAGCCATGATCTCCATTGCTACCATCACATCTAATTGATATAAAAGGCTAAACAACAGAAGCGCATAAAGATTCCTACCTTTGTGTCGCAAAATAAACAGGAAGTGCAACAGCAATACCCTGGAAATAGAAGATTGTTACAATTGTTGATGTGAAACTAAAAAAGCACAAAAAAAAACAAAGAAAGTTAAATTAAAATATCGAGAGAAGGCATGATATTCTATAAGGAGCAAGGTTTTCCCTCATTGCTAATTACACCAAATAAGATTATAGCATACAGATAAGAATTTATACCTCTGGGATATTGTGCAGAGAAATGGCCAGTGCAAGGTTAAGACCAACACGAAGGCCCTATTAAAAGAAGCATGACACAATCATGAAATTGTATTGACATTAACAAGCATATTAGTTAGTATATAAGGAAGACTTATCAATTAATTATATAAGTTGCGAATCCATATGTATATATCATTAATGCCATTATGGATATATATAACTAACTTCTAATTAAAAAATTCTACATCTTACCACCTAAAATTGTTGACAGAAGTGTTACCTTCCTGGATGTAAGGAACACTGCGATTCCTTCTGGAAAATTATGTAAACTTATACCTGGGAGAAAACCAAAATCACAATTTTAAAATCAAACTTAAAGAAACACTGAATAAAACAGAAAAATAGATTATGAGAATTCTAATTTCCTCCACTCTTTGATAAGTAGTACTCTTACAGTCATACATACCTATGGCTGTAATAATTGCACTGGATAAAACTTGGCGGCGACGCTTTTTCATAAAGTCCTTGTTTCCTTCGTCCTCATCTTCCTATTTTCAAGCATGGCATCATATTATAAGAATTTTTAGCTATGTAGAAAATACCATAGCGGCTGCAATGACACTTTTGAAAATGCAAAAAACAGAGGAAGCAATGATTTGGCAGGAAAAAGTTCATTAAAACCTTTCTACTCTTCTCATCTGAAATGGGAGCAACTGTTGGTTCTGGTATAAAATTTGCAACAACAGCAAAGAATACGACACCAGCAAAAAACTAGACAGAAAAAGAACTTTATGGTCAGAACAAAGGGGCAAGTTATATTTACAAACTTTTTTGTTTACAAACTCTTACAAACTACACTATATTCTTCCGGGAGAATACCAACTTTTGCAAACTCCCGGGAGAACATAGTGTAATTTGTAAAAAAATTCCAAAAAATTTGTAAACGGATCCTGTCCCCAGAACAAATACGAGAGAAAACATGGTAGATTACTTGCATTATGCTGAAGATTGAAGAGCAAAGCCTACCCAAAGGTTGCCTCTAAGGAAGCCAAGTGAGTTCAAAGCATTATGAGCCAGATCAAAGAATGATATGCTCAGCATCAAACCAGCAGCAAAACCCTTCACGGCATGAAAGTAATTAAGCTAGTCAATAAATAAAATTATAGACTTTATGTCACGTTTCACAAAGGGTGGGTTATGAAAAGATTGAAAATGAACCTATTCAATCTCAAAACAGATCGATAAAATGGTGTTTTTGAGTTAAAGGACGAAAAACACAACCTGTAATAGCCCAAGCATCTTCAAACTTGGAGCTTTACTCATGATTACAATTAGTCCACCTGTTCCACATTGAGAAATTTTTAGCCCAGCTATATATACATAAACTCATAGTGGATTTTTTTTTTTTTTTTTAAGATATTCTAGTTGATAGCTTGGCCAATTCGGAGGCGGATAAAGACTATATATTAAACATAAACTCAAAGATGATAATAAAAATGATCAAATATATACTTTCACCTCACATACTCAGTAAAGGCTTTTTTCTAAAGACAGAAATAGAAATGATCAAATACATATTTTCACCTCATTAACTCAGTTCCTTGACGCCAACTGAGCTATCTTCACTATGGAAATAATAACGATGGAATAGGAACACATACCGATGGAAGTGCTGAAGCCACCCAGGGATGAAAGAGCAATACCCAGCATGACCTGAGAATCCATGGGTATGAGAACGTTGGTTTTGGTGTTTTTTTTTTTTTTTTTCTATTACCAAGAATTGGAACGCGAGGAAATTAAAAGATATATATAGAAGAACTGAATTTTAAAAAAGAGAGGGGAAGAAGTGGAACTATACGTAGACTCCACCAGGCCCGATAAGTTAGGTAAGGCTTCCAAATATAGTTATGATAGTTATTATTTTATGTTATCGGTGGAGGGAAAGCCGAGGGAGAGGAGATTTGAATATTCCATAGGTGCAAGTGCGGAACATCAACACAAATTAAGAAAGAGATGAATTGCGTCACTCCTCCACGAAAAGCACTTTCTTCCTCTCTTGCCTCCTCCTCAATCCTATTACCCTCATGCACCATCTTTCTTCATTACCCACGCTACTTATACTATGTATATCATATAAGGTGAGTGCGTATGAACAATTAACATTGGTCGAATCGAATATATTAATATTGGTTATACTTAGAATATAAAACGATATATGAAACTATAGGCTTTCAAGGCCCATGTTTTTCTGGGCCTGGGCTCTTTCTAGGCTTCTGAATGGACCTCAAACTTGTGGACTCACGTGACATAAGATTTTATTTTTTATTTGGGGTAAAATATATTTACAATTAACAAGTTTATCACTTTCACGACCATCTAATTAATATTTATTTTCATTAATATAACGGTTATGAATTTTATTTTATTTTGTTATTAAAAAAAATGGTTATAATTTTTTTAAAATTAATAATTAATTAATAAATGTGACATAATAATTTTCAAAAAAAATTAAAATTAATAAATGGGAACCAATAATTTTTCATAAATTTTATATTGATGAAAATTAATGATAATTAGAATGGTAGTAGAGATTGTAAATTTTTGTTTGTGGTAAGTATATACTTTCCCTATTAATTTTATTTTTTTTTGTATCTTGCAGCTTCTTCTGTTTACTTGTAATTTTTCGACAGCTTGAATAAGTAAGAGTTGGTGAGTTGAATGGTGCTGCCTCGAAACTTCTCGTCCAAGTTCCCTGACGTATGATCCAAAACCCTAAACCCAAACTCCAATTTTCCATTTTCATTTTCTCGAGAAAATTTTCAAATGGCCTCTGGACTCGCCCTTAGATTCAGATCTCATCTGCACCGTAGCGCCTCGCTCTTACATTCCTCTCTCCGCCAACCTCCGATCAGACCCTCGCCGCTGATATTTTCTTCCTTCTCCAACGCCCGTTCCATTGACCGCAATTCATCTTCCTTTTTCGCTTTCTCCGGCCACCGGTTCCTATCCACGGCGCGGCGCCAGCCGCCGCGGTCGAAGAAGACGGTTGACATCGGCACGCGAGCCCGGCAGCTTCAGAATCGGCGGCTGTGGACCTACGCCCTAACATTCAGCTGCGTCGCGGGGTTCATTGTGATCGTGCTGAGCACCATTGAGAACAATTTGGTGTTCTACTTGACACCAACCGATGTGCTCGAAAAATACTCCAACAACCCGACGAAGAGCAGGTTCCGGTTGGGCGGTTTGGTCCTCGAAGGCAGCGTGGTACACCCGGCTTCGTCTCCCGAAGTGGAATTCGTGGTCACTGATTTGATCACCGATATCGTGGTTCGTTACGAGGGGTCGTTGCCTGATTTGTTCAGGGAGGGGCATTCCGTGGTGGTTGAAGGGTTCGTGAAGCCAATCACGGAGGAGATCAAGAAAGAAGTTCCGGGGAAGAGTGTTTCCGGGAAGGCTAAGAGTGGAGAGTGTTATTTTTCGGCCGCGGAGGTTCTTGCTAAGCACGACGAGAAGTATATGCCCCAAGAAGTTGCCGCGGCCATTGAGAAGAACAAGAAGCTTCTTAAGGATGCGGCTGCGGCTGCCGCCGAGGAGGGACCCAAGACCTCCTAGATGGATGGTAATCCTCAATTTTGAGTTTTTATTTTTTTGGGGCTTTATTACAATGTTATGATTTTTGAAGGGATGTGGATAATTTAAGACTAGGCTCAGATTCTTTCTGATAATAATTAGGATGTACACGTTGGTAAAGAAGGCAGGAAGGATAATGGAGAGTTAGAAATTTTTATTGTTTATGAGGCAACTATGTCTTGTTGTTGTAATGCATTATTGTGCGATGATATTTCTTAATAAATATTTACAGGGTTTTTAACCTAATTATAATACTTCATTCTCTAAATACTGTCAATTTTGTCATGCCAACTCAATTTGGGTAAATTGCAAAAAAATCAAAAAGGAAGAATGTTTGTGCTGGATTTAGGTTTAAACTTGTGCCCTCTAGCTTGCTGTGGTAACTGGTAAGCTTGTTGAGTCTGTATTGTCAAAACTGATGATGGATTTGAACTCTCAAGCTTCACCTGTTATAGTTTTGTCTTGGAAGTTCATCAGAATCTATGCTATTAGAGTTTGAATTTCAAGCAACCTTTAATCGTAAAACTGAAGTTGGTGTAGTGTTTTGTATCAGAATGTTAATTACTTGCAATAATGTTTAAAATGCAAAATTTCCGATTGTCTAGTTTCATAAGCCATGCAGGGGGACTTTGAACTTTATTTAATAATGATTCTGATCTATAGCAATTTGGAAATTTGGGGTCCATTTTTTTTTTTACACGTGAAATTTGGAATCCATTGGGAGCATAACCCAAGTGAGGATTATGAGTTATGACAAAGTGTATTTATGGGCTAGAGCCTGAGTTCATATATGCAGCTCTTAGGGTGCTTTTGCTTTTTAGGATCGAGGTTGTTGCTGGAGTATTTATAGTGTAAAGGCGTCCAAGTTGGGCAACATAACCTTCTTTGTATGCAATAGATAAGAGAAGAAGGGGGTGTGGGGTGTTAGAGATATAACTCTAGCTAAGTATTTCAAAACATTCACTTGAGATGTACTACCATATTATTTTGATTTTGCATCTTTTCTTTAAAATGTCTTCTAATTTTGATAAAAGAGAATAAGGGCACCAAAAGATTTGGTCATGTATGGATGGACAACCTTAAAACAGTGCATTTGGCTTTAAAGAGTTCTGCCAAGGACAATAGACAGTTATAGATCTAGGAAACACTAATACTTCAACATGGTTGTCATATTGGTGTTGGATACATATCATGTCTGATACCTTCCAGACACCTTTTGATACTTCTAGTCTACATCTTTCAATTATTTTTTTAAATTTTTATACCAGTACAAATGGGTTACCACAAGGATTAGATAAATGATGGCATTTTATTGTATCTTCAATGACTAATGCTAACTTATGAAGCATTGATATGTTTATTTTCAATTTTATTTTGGTAGGTTGATATCTTTATTTTAATTTAGCATTTATGTTTTTATGTTAATATTATATCAATTTTATATTTTGTATCTTAGCCGTGTCCTTAATTTTTAAAATATGACATTTTCACATATTAGTGTCTAAGTATTGTGTCCCGTGCATGTATTTATGCTTCCTAAATATGGATGTAAGAGTCTATAGAGCCAAGGTCAGTGCTATACTCGCTTTTATTCTCCACTCTCCAGAGCTTCATAAGCTCTTCTCTCTTTTTCTTTTCCTTCCCCAAATTTGAAGTGAGCATTCTTTCATCCCCTTTCTCCACTTACAGAAAGCCAGATGATGGCTAGGAAGAAAAAAAGAAAAGCAAAAGCAAAAGCATATGTGTTGCAGCGTTTCTGGAGTCTTCTTTCTGTTTTTTCCAATTAATAGGATTATTTGCTTGTGATATGGTTAGAATTAGTAGTTTCCAGCTCTTTTCGTAAGTGCCAAACCCTCAACAAAAGAAAAGATGAACTTGGATACTTTGTGTGTGTATTTTCATTTCTTCAAACTTGATTTAAGCTCTCTTTTTTAATATGGAATAGATTTAGTTGTCTGAGATTTCTTTAGTTCTTGTTACTCTGGTTGCAAGGTAGGCGATATAGTTCCTAACTTCCTATTTCATTGTAGTTTGGATTGCAATAATTATGTTCCTTGTACAGATTTTTTGTTTTGAACGCACATGTAGCTGGTGTGATTTCCTTTTATTACTTTTGGTGACAATTAGCAATCCGACATTTGAGTACAGAAATTCAAATGTATCTTAATCTGATTTTAGGCTTCAACATTACATAAGTTTTCAGAGCAGTGCATCAATAAGTCCTATACTGTGTTTTTCCTTTCCGGAAACTGGGTTTGATTTTTATTAGTAGTCTTTTGGACAAGAGAGCGCAGACCGCAAGACAGTGACTATTGTGTTTTGAATGTGCTCGGAATAATAATAACTATCATATATGTCCTGGTTGAAGAGAATCTTTGACAATTTGTGATCATCTAGGAATTGGCTACTGATAATATAAGTTTCCTACAACATCTAGGAATAAGGAATCTCGGTCTTCAATTCTTCATTTTTTAGACTCGCCTAAAATGTTGCTCAAAATGATGATATGCATTAAGCACTTAATTAGTGTCGTACATGACCTATGCTAACTCTATCCATATGTTAAGCAACTCTTGTCGTTAACAAAGGCTAAATGGATGGAAGTATAACCCAAATCACATTATGTTAAGCAATTCTATCCCTATGTTAAGCAATTCTTGTCGTTAACAAAGGCTAAATGGATGGAAGTATAACCCAATCACATTTATTGTCATTGTTTTGATTCTTGAATGACAATAAATGTGGAGCAACTCTTGTCGTTAACAAAGGCTAAATGGATGGAAGTATAACCGAATCACATATATTGTCATTATTTTGAATGGTTTGAGTTTCGATTCCTTTCTCCCGAGTCAAATTGGGGAGTAAGAAATAGAATTGATTTATAGCTTATTAATTTTCTTTTAATAATTTCATTTACTTCGCAAATGTTGGAATGAAAATTTTATTCTGTTTTATTGTAAAATATCCAATGATTTTATTACATTTTATCTCACTTTTTTTGGTAATCTGTTTCATTTACTATTTGTTAAATGGGAAAGGATATACTTACCACCAAAAAATTTACCACATTTACAATCAACTTAAATTACCGTGATGTCCGTCATTCTAACTGTTATAATTTATTGGAAATTATTGGGTCAAATTTATTAATTGATTATTAATTTCCAATAAATTTAATAAATTATAACCGTTAGATTGACGGAGATCAATGGAAATTAAGTTGGTTGTAAAGGTGGTAATTATAACTGTTAGATTGACGGAGATCAATGGTAATTAAGTTGGTTGTAAAGGTGGTAAATTTTTTTGATGATAAGTATACTCTGCCCCTTGTTAAATATCCAAACTTACTATTTCATTTTACTAATTATTAAAGACTTTAATTTTTTTTTGAAGTGAATATATATATAAGTTATCTATATTTGCTCTCAAAAGGTCGTCATTTTGGGTTGAAAAATTAAAAAATTATAATGAAAAAGACTATTATAACTGTAGATACCGTACAAAAAATGAACCCTTATTAAATGGGTTTAATTATCTACACTTAGAAAAAGCGAACCTTATTAGATGGGTTTAATGTTTCCTGCACATAGGGAATGGGTGGAATCTAATTGGGAGAATAAAAGGAAACAGAAAACATAAATTCCACTTGGTGTGTATGTCTTAGGAAGAAACACTCATGTCTTAGGTGGTTAACATTGCATATGCATCTTTATATTTTATTTTTCCCTTCACAGACAGAAAAGAAAGAGTTACTGGTTTCTTTAGTGAAGAGGTTCTTAATGCTGTGTGTTTCTCCTGTCTTATTAATTAATATGATTTTTACGCATTTCTTCTCTTCTAAATACTCACTTGGTTTAATACGCTTTGTTCCTGAATAAGAACACCGTGCAAATCTAGAAGATCAGAAATATTTGACGATAGAAAATTAAGACTCAAATGGGTACCGTAGGAGCTCATACATTAAATCACACCCCAACCAATAATTAGGGAAAAACAATAACATAATATATCAACAATAATGTCATCTACAAAAGAAATGATTCATAATGTTGCCACCAGTGGCCACGAACGCACTCACCGAACAACCCATTTAGAATGAACAAATAAGAGAACAGAATTGAATAAAGTATATATGCCTCCATGCAGTAGGAAAATTTAATTGTATAGAAGGGAAAGGAGAGAGAGGAGCAATGAGGAGCAAACAAATGCTCCAGAATAAGTCACCAAAAATCCAGCTCCAGCATCCATTGGTGCTGGCGCTGGTGCTTGAAGGAACTCACTATCCTCCGCCTTCACCCCAGTAGCAAACACAAGCCCCACAACAAACACCATGAAGAAAAATACTGCTCTGCTCTTGCTAATTTGTGCCATTTTTCTCAGACAAAAATAGATACTTAGAGAGGGTGGTGGATGAGTGTGTAAATTGCTTTGCTATCTTGTGTTGTGTTGTGTTATTGGAGAGAGCCAAGACTCGTTGATTTATAGGCTCCACTTCATATTATTGTGAGGGTAATAATTCTTATAAAATGAATTAATATTTTAAGTTAATCATGTTAATTTGAGTTTAATATGCGTTTAGACGGCAACGTCTCTCTGTTTTAAATACTTTGACGGTTGGTGTAGGACCCGCGCACGCACCAGACAGGTCATCTCATCCTCCTTTTGTTTCCTGTAGTGGTCCCTTCGTGCAGGCTTCAAACGGCTATGTTTTTCTTTTCATTTTGAAACAGCTGTGCAGAGAAGGGTCGGAAGATACTTTTTATGCTACCAGAATATATATTCCTTTATTAAAAAAAAGAGAGAGAGAGAGAGAGGAGGATATGATAGAAAATAATTATAAAGACAGAAGTAGTGTAAATATTATTTTTTTCATATTTGAAAAATATACAGTGGTATGCACCTTCATAATTAATTTCCCAATTTCAAGCTATGGTGAAGGTTGGAAGGGTGGGAAATGGCCCATGTCCAGGGTGGCCAATGTTAGGTCCTAACAAGAAACGATGTGACAGATCTTAACACTGTTTGATTTTATATGAATATATATATATACAGATAAATTAACCTTGTTTTACATATAAGATGTAAAAATATATATTATGTACTTATAGTTAAAAGGACTCTATAAAAATTGTTTTTTTTTATTGTTTTAATTTGACTTTTGAATGCAAATTTGTTGAATCGCAATAAGTATTGTGTATCGTTCGACTGATTTTTGTATCGTGTATCGTGAATTATATCGAATCATAAGATACAAAAATATAATAAAAAATAATTTAAAAATATATAATATAATTAATATCATATAAATCCAAATTCCAAAAAGGATCCAATAAGCAAAATATATAAGTAATTAAAGTACAAACTAATTATTCTCCTACTCATCAATCGTTAAAACTATTATTATCACTACTCTCACTATTAGCATTTATCAATGACATAATTAATCCATTATCCTTTTATTAAGGTACACATTTCTCATATTTTATTCAACAATCTGAGATTCTTTTTTCTTATCATTCTTGTTGGCAATGTTTTTTATTATTAATACAAATTTTTCAGATTTAAATTTGAGTTTAAATCACAAGTTAAACCTGTATTTTCTTTTCCTTATTAATAATAATTTTTTAGATTACTTTTAATTTAAATCACAAATCAAATCTTTATTTTTTTATGTTAAAAATAATAAATTTTGATTTATTTTTTGTATCGCGTGATACACGATACAGTATCATATTGTATGATATAGTATCGTATTGTATGATACAACCCCCTTCTGATACACCGTTCAATACATATTGTTGTGCTTGTGAATCATATTAAATCGTACAATACGTATCATCAAAGGCGAATCAAGGGGGCTAGGATGGGCCGTCTGCCGCCTATTTTGCACCGACACTGACACGGGACACGAGATACGACATGACACTCCGACACGTTAATTCTAAAAAAGGTTAAATTTCGACACGTTAGGACACGTTGTGATATTATATGATATTTTAATTTATATAGTATATATTATATTTAATATTCAATAAGTTAACAAAAAAATAAAGATAAACTTATAATACTCATCAATTTTGCAAAGAAATATAAGATATCTCAAATGTTTATATTAAACTCAATAAAATAGTAATCGTAATCTAACAAATCTAATAGTTGGAACTCAAGATGCAACGTAACGTCACATTTGAATCTTTTTTGAGTTTTTGCAACGAATATTGAAGTGTCGGGAAGTGTTGGGGTGTTGGACACGATACGTCAGGGATTTTGAAGTGTCGGTGCTTCATAGTCTGCCGCTGCTTACCAATTTCGACGTCGCAAAGAGCTCCAACACATTTTTTTGGTAAGACTCATATTTTGCATTCAGATGGCTCATTGCTGACTCGTTGTATTTTCCTCTTCTTAGTAGTTTGCGCTTAGGTCCACGAATAACTTTTGTTTTAAGGGTTTTCTAAAACCTATTTATATTTCTTTGTAAACTGAGTCACTTGTAATGAGTGTTAGTAAGGTGAATATAGTACAAACAAGGTAGACGTGGCCCACATTGGATGAATCAGGATAAATTGTTGTGTCTATTTTTTCTTCTCTCTCTTTTGTTTTTTCAATATTTGTGTTTGTGTGTGTCAATTTCCAACAACTTTCAAGTAAGGCTTGATATCAATGTTAATTTCTTCTTCTTCTTCTTTTTATATCTTTGATGATGCATCATTACATTTTGTGAAAGGAGCATATATAATTCAAAAGTGTTAAGAGTGTTAGTGTAGAAGTCCCACATTGTGTGTGTCTCATTGTATTCTTCAATTGGTTTGCTATATAATAGAACCAATGTTGTGTAGTTTAACACAACAAGGATTACTATCAATTCCTCTTGTATCTTGATATTTAACATGGTATCATTCTTGATATTTTAACATGGTATCTAGAGCCTAACAAGAGGAATCTTAATCCGCTTAACTTAGTTCACTTTTCCATAATTTCAATATGGTTATAGAGAGATATCACACTCCTTGAGGGATTCTCGTTGTTATTTCTTTTTCGGGTTTTTCTTAGTATGCTCTGTGACTGCAGCTTAGACTGATCTGTCACATCAGAAAAGAATGATCCTTGGGAAGCTGTTGGGTTGACCGCCATTGATCGACCACCGTTGACTGCCGTCTCCGTTGACTTTTTTGATGACTTTCTGGCGACTTTTCTGACGACCCACTAGCGTCTCCGACGACCCACCGCCGTCTCCGGCGACTTTTCCGATTATGTGAAGCTTTTTTTTTAATCTTCTTTCTTCCCAAGATGGACTATTTATTCTATTCATCGTCCTCTTGAGGGGGAGCACCTTCCATGTTGCTGATGGTCATTCCAGCACAGTTGTCTTTGCCGATGATAATTCCGGCACCGAAGTTCCTCTTGAAGGGGAGCACTTTCCATGTTGCTGATGGTCATTCCAGCACAGTTGTCTTTGCCGATGATAATTCCGGCTCCGAAGTTCCTCTTGAGGGGGAGCACTTTCCATGTTGCTGATGGTCATTCCAGCACAGTTGTCTTTGTCGATGATAATTCCGGCACCGAAGTTCCTCTTGAGGGGGAGCACCGTCCATGTTGCTGATGGTCATTCCAGCACTGTTGTCTTTGCCGATGTTAATTCCGGCATCTTCCATACCGTCGTCCATGTTGCTAATGGTCATTCCAGCACATATGTCTTTGTCGATGATCATTCCGGCATCTTCCATGTTGATGTTCATTCCGACGCCATTTTTAGCACATTGTTGATTTTTGGTTTCTCATATAGGAGATTTATTTTGATGTTATGTTACTTGGTCATTTCATTTTGTTGATGTAGCACTGTTGCTTTTGGTTCCTAATAGGAGTATTATTTATGTATCAAGCTTGTAGCATATGATCTATATGCTACAGCTTGAGGGGGAGTGTTAAGAGTGTTAGTGTAGAAGTCCCACATTGTGTGTGTCTCATTGTATTCTTCAATTGGTTTGCTATATAATAGAACCAATGTTGTGTAGTTTAACACAACAAGGATTACTATCAATTCCTCTTGTATCTTGATATTTAACAAAAAGCATAAATTTTGTTTAGGTTCATATTTTGACAGTAATTTGCTTTTATAGTCCCATCAAACTCATTTTAATTATAAACTTATACTAGCAAATCAAAACGTTATAAAAATTATATGAGGACCAATCTTATAATAGTAGTTGTTCTTCATAAAAGCACTAGACTGTATCGCAAATGCATGGGGACATTTGGGGTTATGGTAAATATATTAGAATTTATTTTCTCTTAAAATTAGAGAAGAAAAAAGAGTAAATACATTTTTTGGTCCTCAGCAAATTTCATGATATCCGCTTTAGTTCCTAGCAAATAAAAAGATTATTCGTAGTCTCTAAGAAATTCAAAATAGACTCATTTAGTTGAAATCGTGTGGTCCCTCACAAATTCAAAAAAAGACCCACATTAGTTCCTAAAATGGGTCTACTCTGGATTTCTTAGGACCACGAATAACCTTTTTTTATTTGCTAGGGACTAAAGCGAAATAATCGTAAAATTTGATGCAAAACCAAAAGGGTATTTACTCAAAAAAAAATAAAAAATAAAAGTTTCATAACCTCATTCAGCAATTTGCTTATTCATTATTCAAGTTCTATTTCTCCCAATTGAAGACATGCGCTACATGTTTCATACAAGCAGCTTGGCGTAGATACTGGGAAAAGCAGATTGGGACGTCATTACTTAAAGCAAAAGACAAGATATGTAGCTTGCGCCAGAATGACTACTGTTCGACAGAATGCGCAGCAGAGTGCGCAATATAATTTGCACCATGAAACATGAGCCTTGAAATACCTAGCTCAGAAGCAGTATTGATTTACTCTTCCTACATTCTTTTTTTCTTTTTAATAAATGTTTTACCATTAGTTGAGTCACATTTTCATGCAATATTAAAAAATCAAATCCCTTATTTTAATTATGATGTACAACTCAAACTGTGGTCGGAGAGTGGAACAAATTTTTATTTTTCCTCCACGGAAAAAAAATCTGGAGTCTGCCACTGCGTATCGTGTATCGGGCATTTTTGACTTTGCAAACAAAAGAGAAAGACAAATCATCGGGCATTTTTGCAAATTCTAACATGTTAGGTGACAATTTAAGTGAAGTTTCGATATAATATTTATGGAAATTGTGTGCCAACTGTAATAAAAATACGCAATGATTATTGGTAGAACCATATGAATATATTATTTTTGCCTAATTTCCTACACTTCCAATCAATTAAATATTTAGATAAGGTTTTTTAAATATACGGTATCAACATAATCAAAATAATTTATTTCTGTTTTTCTCCGTGTTAAAAGTTTTTTATGTTCTTTCTTAAAATTAATGTATTTTTAATTTAATTGATAATATAATGGTGTCAATTTTTTTTTTGATTAATTAATGGTGTTAATTTTTATTATTATTTTATTAGAACAATAATTTTGATACAAATCTTAAATTTTATATGATTCTGAGAGAAACAGTAGTTTAATGACAACTGTATTTAATCATTGGTCCATTCAATATACTAAACAGCTTCAAAAATGCTGGAAATGAATGTACACTTCTCAATCACAAGCTATACAAGTAAAATATGTCTTATATACAACATCTATGCTCTTTCTTTATATATTAGCCTCCACAGAACATCATCTTAATTGCAGAGACATATGGAAATGAAGAAAATCTCTTGTGTTTTCCTCGTTGTTGCCACCTTCATGTCCATGGCTTTGGCCGCGGCCCATGAGGCCCCAGCAGCAGCTCCTGGACCATCCAGTGGGTCAAACCCAACGATCCCCATTGTTGGTTACCTGCTTGGAGCTTCATTCTTGTCATTCTTCGTCTCTAACTTGCAGTAAATTTCTATATCAACGATGATAAAGGTTAGAGGAGGTGGAGATCCGAATTAATATGATGCTAATGGTTTTCTTGTTCCTTTCATTACGGTTCCCAGCTACTTATGCAAACATTTAAGCAAAATGTTATTCTTCTCTAATCTTATGCTATGTTAATTACTGGATTTTATGAGTATTGTAAAGGTTCAGCACGTGTCTTCTCTTAAAGGATGTAAGTTGTGTCTTTTTAGTGACTTACACAAAGTCTAATCGGTCATATTTTGTATAAATCTAAAAAGTTACTTTTTTTTTTTTTTTTTTTACTTTATACATCAATTGGGGAGAAAGAAAGAAAAAAACTTTTTAAATTTACATAAAATATGACTTGTCAAACTTTGTGTAAATTATCTAAAATGACACAAGCTTGTGTCCTTTTAAAGGATACTTCTTTTTCCCGTATTGCAGTTATACATTGCAATTTTACACCTTCTATTCTTCTTCTTTGAATTCTCTTCCATTTTCGTAAATAACAATATATGCACTTGAATTTGTAAGCCAATAGTATATATCATTAATGATCTAATGTTTGTTATGTTATATTATATAAAATTATCTCTTATACAAACATAAAAGTGTGAAGGGCCTATGTGAAATCATGTAAAAAGAAGAGGAAAAAAATATAAATCTCACACACTTTTATATGTACAGGAGATAAAATTATCTCCTATAAAGTGAAAATCATTAATCGGTAGAGTGAAAGTTTAAAACATAATCCGCAGCGTCTTGGATACTGATCTAGACAATTCTTAAGAGTTCTAATTAGGAAGGGCCCAATCCTCTAAGGCTATATTCACCATTCTTTATCCTCCTCCAAAGTAAACTTAGCATACCATTTGGAGAACAAGTTCAACACGTAATTTATGTCGCACTGGCATAGGAATGGTTAGCATCACAAAAGACTGATTCAAGCACATTAATTAATGGGAAAACAAGGAGAAAATATTTATCATGTTAGTGACTCATAATACAAGTGGGGCCCACAAAACAGTAGAGAGAGAAAAGTTCTAAGGTGGGACCCACTTGTATTATGAGTCACTCACATGAGAAAAATTTTCTCCTTTGAAAGGAGAAAATATTTTCCCTTAATTAATTGACAAGGTTGACACAGTCTCCACGTACCACAGCAGGACAAGAACACTAGCATAAATAGCATCATGCATGAGAACCTCTCATAAAGCCAATCAGACGGATAATAGCAAAGGAACTAATACCTTGTGGTCACTCAAACCCCAAAGCAGGTCTCTTTGTCACTATAAATACAGCAACTTTATAGTATATACATATGTTATCCATATACCAATTTACTAATTCAAATACTGATCTTAATATTGGGATTGCCTTGCAGGAATTCCCCTCCTATTTTCAAAGAACTTGAAAAAACTTTCAAATGCGGTCCAAAAAAAACCACAACTCCAGTTGCGAGCCACCAACTCAAATAACATTAACAAGAATTGATCAAGCGTGACCCAATACGGTTTTCAAGTTATAGAATGTTCCTGTTACTAGCAAATTTAATATTAAATAGGAATCGACTGTTTACCGAAAGAATTATTGCGTTCTTCCTAGGGGTGTGCAAAATAACCAAAAAAGTGGGTCGAACCATGAATCGAACCGAACCGCTCCATAAAATAACCGGTTTTAAAAAACTAGTTCATGAACCGAACCGGTTTTTAAAGAACCGGTTCATGAACCGAACCAGTTTTTAGAACCGGTTTAAGAACCGAACCACTTTTTAGAACCGGTTTAAGAACCGAACCATTTCCGAACCGAACCGAACCATTTTCAAATAAAAAAAATAAATTTTTATAACTTCATTTTTTAAATTTTTAATTTTTTTTCTTTTTAAAAGAGGGTCGACCCGAACCGGTTCCGAACCACTTCCGAACCGAACCGAACCACTTTCGAACCGAACCGAACCACTTCCGAACCGAACCAGTTTTGGACCGAACCGAACCACTTTCGAACCGAACCATTTAAGCCAATTCGGTTCGGTTTTTCAAAAAAACCGGTTCGGTTCGACCCATGCACATCCCTAGTTCTTCCCGTGCTCCCTCACAAATCATATTCCACCGCTCTATTTGTATGTGCCATAATATTTTTACTCTTGAGATCCATACTTTTCAGTAATTTTAAAGCATACAAATATTTAATGGGAAATAGATGTATCATGATATAGGAAATTGGTTGTGTCATGTTATAAACACAACCAATGTGGACCCCACCACTTTTTTATTTTAAAAGTAGTGGGGTCCACATTGATTGTGTCTATAATGACATAACCAATTTCTTACGACATAATATATGTATTTCCCATATTTAATTTACAATAGAAAAGAATTTTAAAATAAGAAAGTGATTTTCCTTCTGTATTTAAACTTATTTGTCATTTTTCCACTTTTACAAACACAACCAATTTCCTACAACAGAATATATGTATTTCTCATATTTAATTTATAATAGAAAAGAATTTTAAAATAAGAAAGTGATTTTCCTTCTGTATTTAAACTTATTTGTCATTTTTCCACTCAAAAAACTTATTTATCAATTTTAATTTCATAAATATTTCACTTTAGAACGATACTTTAGGGGCTTTTGGACCCTTTTACCCTTCATTAAATAAATAATAATCATTTTGTCCCTTATCCAAAATTATTCACCAACATGTTCCTTTTTAATCGATTAACTTCGAAATTTAATCGATTAAACAGTCAAAAACGTGCAAAACATATACCCGTGATTTAATCGTTTAAATCATGCCAGAAATTCTATATTTACACTTCTCTGTCTCATTTCAACTATACCTGTTTTTTACACCAAAATCTCTCTTGTTTCTCATCTGGAATTCAACCTGTCAAGAGGTTATTTCATCCCACAATCTCTAAAGTCTTACTCTTGTGAAATCATTGTCATTGCACTTATATATTTCTTTGTTGTTTAGAAAATCTGAACCGCAACCCCAAAAATCCGAACCCTAGTCCCCAATTCATGTGAAAGATGAGTTCAAGTCCAAACACATAAGTTACAGTAATCTACCATGATGGAAGACATTTTGAAGGTCTCAATGGTGTTCAATTTGAAGGGAAAATGAAAAAGTTGAAAATCAAACGGGACACTATGTATGTAAGAACCTGCACCGTTAAATTAGGAATTTAAATAATTAATTATGAGTTTAGGAAAAAATATCATAATTGACCTTGTATAATTATTAGAAGACTTAAATAATTATAGTGAGTGCTTAATAATATTGAAAGTCGATTTTCCGATGAAAAGTGCAGATACCGGTTCTGCTTCACGGCAAAGTGCGTATCGGTGAAGTATCCCTGAAAATTATAATAAGTGTATGAATATTCCTAGAATAATATTTAGGATTGGAATATCAAGTTTGAAGTCAAAATAACGAGAACTAATGTCAGAACTAATACCGACTGCATGAAAACGCGTACCGGAAAAGTGTTGCGAAAAATAAAAATAAAAATATGAAAAATCCTAGAAAAATGGCTAGGTTCAGAATATAAAGTTTGAGATTAAAATGATAAGCGTAGCTATTAGCGCTAATACCGACGGATTAAACTTAAGTGTACTATAAATACCTAGAGCAAAGAACCCTACGTCAGTTTTCTTCATCCTCTACGTTGGTTTTCTGAGTTCTTGGAGGCAGCCACCTTCCTCCTCTTTCTTCCCTCCATAGAAGCTCCAAGAGACCACCTGTTCTCTTGCCTTCAAAAAAATTTCTTGTATGAGTGTGCTCTAGTCTTGGGAGGGTGAAAGTCTTGGCATTTCTGAGTTGGAAGCCTCTTTTCTTGAGTATGTGAGGGCTGTGTTCTGAGTTCTTGGGGAGGAGGCCATTTACTTGGCATTTGAAGCTTCAAGGTGCCATTTTGATAGAGAAATGACCAAGCTTTGGTCACCATTTTGTGGCTTGTGTAATCTAACTTCTTGGGACAGATTTGAGAGCTCCAAGAGCATCTTGTTCTGCTGTGTTTGAGCCCCTATAGGTATGTATACCATGATCTTTCCTCTTGAAAATCGATGATTTTAGCTTAATTAAGCCACTAAAATAGGGAACTTTAATGATTCAAGTTAAAAGCGGTTAATCCATGTATAATAAGTAGTGTTGAACATCTGTTTTGATGAAAAACCAGACTTGGGAGCTTGGGGAAGCTTTGGGGTCTCCAATTATGCAGAAAAATCTGCATTTTCGCGTTTCTGCACATGTGGTAATCGATTGTCATTCAAAGGTAACATCAAATGTGATAGCAACAATCTAGTTTAGTAAAATTGTGATATCTCGAGTTACAGGGGCTCCAAAATTAGTGAGGTTTGAACCTATGTAAAGCTAATACATAGGGATACAATCCTATAAAATTTCATAGTAATTGCATAAGTGGATTGATCGCAGTGTTAGCTTGAAGTCGTGACTTGGTTGCTAAAAATTCAGTTTGCAGCAGTCACTTTGCGAAAAACTTAACCGGAGTTATACAACTCTTATTGAGACATAAAGTATATCATTGGAAATCTTAAGATGTCTAGTTTAACATAGTAAAATATTAGAATATTTCATAAAGAGATGAAATTGAAGTCTTGAAAATGGTAAAGATAGTTTAGTGCTTGTGGCTTCGTAAAGAGTTCGCAGTAAGCGAAACGAAAAAGAAATAATGTTCGTTTTAAATCTGAAAAGTATGATATGTTTATTGATAGTATGAATGTTATGAAAAAAGATCTGTGACCTTGCTGGACACTGTTATTACTTATGACCCTTTGGACACGGAGTCATAAAGGAGGGTTTAGCTTACGAGGTAAGCTTCTAGTCCTCGGATTGATCTGTTTCTTGTATCACCGACCTCCATGGGAGGTGGTTTATATGCATGTATGCTTTTATGAAAGATGAATTATGTATTGATATTTTCCTGAAATATGTTAACTTTAACTGTTGATGTAATGTATGAATGTGATGATGATTACTTACACGATCAGGCTGCGACCCTAGTGTGAAAGGCATACGGTTGCGACCCTTATGTTTAGATAGGTCGCAGACGTGCAAAAACCCTATCATGTTCCCTAGCTAGTCGAACCTCATTTGCATACATCACATGATTGATGAGTTGTAGTATTTGGCTCGTTTAGCAAGAGATTATGATGTCATGATTTAAATGCCTTAACATGATCATGCATTGAAATTACTATTTTTTAACTTATATTATACTTGTAAGTGAGCTTGGGGTGGAAGAGTCCTAGAGGACCCCTTGTCTTACTAAGATTTCTTTTTACAGATCTCGCCCACGTTTGGGGCATATTTTCATGTACAAGTTCCTTTGAGGTTGAGACCTCAGGTGGCAGGAGGCCAGAGTTGAGCTGATTGATGCATGCTTGCTGTTTCTAATTATATCACATGATTATGCCTGCTTTACATTTTACGGCGATTGTAGTTGAGACTTGATTGTTATGTAGTTGATTTGGTGAGCATGGGGTTGTCCATGCCACCTTGATTTCAGACTTGTTGGTTTATTTCTGAGTTGTATAATGTATCAGGAGATTGTCCGGTCTACGTGTTGTAGCTTCGTGATTTGATACACAATTATTTATGATATGAATATATTTAGTGTAGTTATTTGTTGCAATTTACATACATGCAGTATTTTGAAAATGGTTAATAATCAACTTGGTTAATAATGACATCGTAATTGAAAAGAAAAAAGTTAGCTTCCGCATTTATTTTGAGATGCGCTTAATATCGTGATATGATAACAATCCGAGTATACACAGGGTGTTACAATGTACAACAAGCTAAAGGGGAGAATTCATCAAAAATTGAGGCTACAAAACAGCCAATGCATTCATTGGATGATAGCCAGGGTAGAGTCTACAGTTGGTAAGGATGCTATATACTACATTAGTAATGATATATGTGATGATGAGGATGTGGAACATGTCATAGATGCAATTGTTGACCAAAAATTTCAAAATTCTATTGAGATATATGTTGAAATTGATTGTAGTCAATCTTCATCTGCACCTATACATACAAGAAGTCCACAATATTTTGGTCAAGAAGATAGAGTTGTCAATTTATCCGCACATGTACCTGTCATAAGTCAGATAACATTGAGGGATAAGCAGGAGGAGGATATAGAGAGTGATGAGGAGGGGTGAATTTGGGAGTGTTATTCCTCTAGGTGACACCTCGGATACTGACATGGAGGATGATTTTGACGCTGACGCGAACCCAGTGAACTTCCCCGGTTATGCCACCACTTCATGTTGACCCTGATAGTAGTGGTAAGTTAGTAAATTAAAGTTTTAATTTACCATTTCATCTTTGTGTTATTATTGGTTGTGACGGAAATGTAATGATTTAGACATGGGGTCTGGGATTGAACCATTTTGGAACGAAAGCCCGCATTATTCTTTCCTTAATTGGGCGCACCCTAATTATGAGATGGAAATATTGTATGGTGATGATGACTTGCATGGTGGTTGGCAATTAAGGGATCTGTTATATTTGTATCAGGCTCAACTATTTCCTCCAGGTCAAGCTGATCATCCTCCTCATCATCATCCGCCTCAGGCTCAACCATTTGTGCATCTGGGGAAACATTAGGCACCTCAACCTCATACGTACTTCAGAACTACCACAAAGTTGCCCTGTTCTTTGAGATCTTGCATTGCTCCAATAGACACTTTCCAAACTTGGCACATAGCCTGTGGTCCTCTTCAGTTGCTCAGTGTCCATGGCAACACCAAAGTGAACCAATACCCTCTGAACCAGAAAGGTGAAAGGAAGTGCACCTTAAGGCCTTATACATCATCTAGCAAATAGAGTGCCTCCAATTCACCTATACGACATGACAGATAACCCACATGATAGGAATGTCATGTTCTAGCACCCTGGAATGATTGAAAGCTCGGGGGAACAGTATGTGGGTGGTGACGTAGTGTAATATACGGGCATCTAGGGGTGTTAGCGGTCTGGATTGGATCGGTTTTGGAAGCAAAAATCATTTGATCCAATCCCTTCGGTTTGGATCTTTTTCATATCCGATCTGATCCAATCCAATTTTTTTCGGTTTGGATTGGATCGGTTTTCGGTTTTTTGAAAATCATGAAATTTATTTCATGATTATTATGCAAATAACATCTTTTGTATATTGGAAAAGTATTTCTCCAGTCACTTTATCTCCAGTGAGCTCAAAACGACGTCGTTTTGGGTTATAAGATTAAAAAATTATAATTATAAAGACTAATATAACCCAATAATATATTATAATTACAAAAACACCTTGATTTCCGCCCCAAAACGACGTCGTTTTAAGTTCAATGGAGATAACTATATCTCCGGTGAATGAAGAAATCCTTTACCCTTTGTATATATTGGCTTTGTAAATTTTTTTTTTAAATACAAAAGCATTAGTAAACAATAATATAGTTTTTTTGGATAAAGAGATATGAAGCTCTACATAGATGAAATTTTGTTGATGAGATATGACTAGATTTTTTCTTAGGTTTAATTGATGGGTTAATGAGTCTTGAGTTTAGAAATTTTAGACGATTATTAGGGAAAGACCCAAGTAGATAGAGAGGAATTAATAAATTGGATCGGTTTGGATTGGATCGATTTTCATCAACCCATCCAAAAACTGATCCAACCCAATTAAAATTTGCGTTCATTTTTTTTTGGTTTTTGGTTTTTCGATTTTCGATTTATTTGGTTATCGGTTTTTCGGTTTGGTCACCGCAATTTGAATCAGTTTGGATTGGTTGATGAACACCCCTACGGGCGTCAATACTAAGCAACCCCACAGTGTAATGAATAGTCTGCCCACGTCTAATATCAGGCCTCCTCCATAGCATCACCTCGGACAAATCTAGGAAATACAACACTGCTATCTGCATCATACTCCACCGTGGGCTGAGCATCAAAGTCATATCCTAATAACTCCGTCCATATCGGAGCGGTCAGCAATATCTTCATTCCGCAAACGCGGGATCTCAGCTCACCATGTACATAACTGAGATTATGGTAGAAGTCCATCATCATAACCTCTGAATAGGGATAGAGCATCTCAGCCAACACCCTCAGATGTTCCCCCTCCAACGCCGCCACAATGTCAAATCCCTCCGTCATAAAGAATGTTGTATCTAATGATTTTGGTGCACATACGGGTCTGTTCATATGGTCACGTATAAATGTAAGATGCGCAGATAGGTCATCCTCAAACAGATACCCAAATGGGAGGTAGACAAACTCAGGCTTAGGCTCTTGTGGCCTTGAAGAAGATGGTCGGTCTTGTCGTTGTTTCGTCTGTCTCTCACCGTCGGTGTTGCTTGATCTTCTGCAGCCAACCATTACAACAGAAAGCTATAATAAGAGATCATAATGTATCAACAACCAATAAAACATAATAATAAATAAATAAATCAGAACCGATAATTTCGTAAAAAAAATATTATTTGAAGACTATAAAAAAAACCCTAAATCCATCAACATTCATCAAAACCCGAAGTTAGAAGTTGACAAGAATAAAGATTATTGGGAATTTTTGTTTGGGGGCGAACATGGAATTTCATCCGGAAAAATCTCTGAGCATTCAGAGAAAGTAGGAATACTAGTTACATCAGGCTTAACCTTTGTTTCTGAAAGATTGAATAGAACATATCTTTGTGCTCCTTCTAACAGACTCTTCCTAAGTTGGGAAGTTGACAAGAATAAAGATTCATTAGGAATTTCTGACTCTTTTGTGAAAATTATCTTTGTATTATGACAATCAATGACTACACCATTGGAAGATAACCAATTCATACCAAAGACTACATTTATGTCAATCATAGGCAGACAAACTAAATCAATTTCAAATAATCTTTCTTTAATTTGAAGAGGACAATTTCTACGGAATTGAGATGTGGTTATTTTCTCTCCAATAGGAAGAAAGATTTCAAGATAAGAAGGTAAAATCAAAATTTGTAATTTTGACTTTTGAACAGAAGATAAGGAGATGAAAGAATGAGTAGCCCTAGAATCAAACAGTACAATTATAAGAGTATCTTGTATTAGACTCATACCTTGAACAAAATTTGAAGCTTGAGTCTCTTCCTGACCGTTTAGAGTGAAAACTCTTCCTCTTGCTACATGTTGGTTTGATGAATTTCGACCTTGATTCCGAGGGCATTTCCTCAACATATGTTTAGGCTTCCCACACTTAAAGCACACATATTTTCCTGCCAAGCATTCTCCAGTATGATTATTCTTGCATTTTGGGCATACCTGAATATAAGAGTTCATCTGACTTGCATTTTTTCTCCCTCCTTTAACAACAAAATTATTTCTCGAGTTTTGTGCCCGTGGATATCTTCCTTTGTTGGTGTCATCATTCCTTCTCCGATTTGAGGCTCTGCCTTTTTCTCTTGCGTCCTCAGCCTCCTTTTTTCTTGCTTCAATATCTCTGCACCTGTTTATTAATGATGAAAAATTCCTAATTTGAAGTCTTATTATCTTACTTTTTAGTTTAGGTTTTAATCTAGATTCAAATTTAGTTGTCAACCATTCTTCATTAGGTTGGTTTTGTACGTAATTAGAATATTTGGATAGTTCTTCAAATTTTACCACATATTCCCCAACATTCATATTTTTTTTGTTTCAGTTCAAGTAATTTTATCTCTTTTCTATTTCTTACACTTTGAGGAAAATATTTTTCCAAAAAGGCATCTTTAAAGATTGTCCAAGTAATCTCTGTTCCTTGGCTTTATAAATATCTTTTGGTATTTGTCCACCAATGCTCTGCTTCTCCAATCAACAAGTATGTGACAAAGTTTACACAATGATTATTAGGACAATCCATTACCAGGAATATTTTCTCAAGTTCTTTCACTCATTCCATAGCTGCCTCGGGGTTACAATCTCCACGAAAAGTGGAAGGTTCATGCTTACAAAATTCAGTGAGTCCTTTAAAATCAACATTACATCCTCCTGAGTATTTGCAGTTCTAAGTCCACTTTCACTTTCAGAATTATGGGTGTGAATTTTGGTTGAACGATCCTCCCTCAGTTCTTGAATAATTTGTTGATTAGTTACAGTCTGTTCTCTAAGAGCTTCTGCCACCCGGGTAAATGCATTAGTTACTAGGTTAACTTCTGGTTCAGAAGTTGAAGATGTCTGTATTGTATCTGCCATAGATCTACATATATATTGTTTTATGATAGTGATTTGATCAGGCTCATTAAAATAACTCCAAATATGTATTATCTATGACAAAATACCAAGTAACTATAATAATTTAAGTCTTTTATTTACCTGAACCGCTGCTCTGATACCATAAAATGTAACATCCTCTATAATTTAATTTTTATAAAGAATCTTACATGACTTCTTTAAACTATATTTTCTTTTTATGTATAAATAGTAAGAAATAAAATGGAAAGGTGTTAACATAATTAATAAGAAAATCTATTGACTTTCTTTTTGACTATTTTAATCGTTGCATTTAGTTAAGTTTTAATAATATAAACTAAATCAATTAGTATCAAACATAATTGTAATGATATAATTTGTACCGCGGGCGTACACAAATGTGTCCCATGGAAGGTGAAGTATGTTAATATAGGGGGTTCTCATAGTGGCAATGGTAGAGACCAAAGCACTAGTGAAGCTTCTCATGTATGTGTGGGTATGGCTAAGATAGCTCTACCAATGGGTAGAGTAACAACAAATGTAGAAGGTGGAGAAGAAGATCCCCCTCCATGTGTGAGGGGGTATTTAGAGATGAGAACCCTCTCCAGCGTAGGGGAGACCCTTGTTCAGCCCCTTGAGCTATCTCATCAAGCCATGTCTTGTCCTGAGACAAGACATGCTGCCCACTGTCAGTGTACAGTGGCAGCACTGTCAGTGTACAGTGACAGCAGTGTAAGGATAGGGAGATGTCCCAATGGTTAGCCTCTATGGCTTGCCATGGGTGCCATCTAAAAAGTTCTAGAAGTTGACTTTAAGAGGTTAGACCTAACTGGTGGGCTAAAGTGAGTATCTAGAACATAATCATTACATTGACAAAAATCTCAATGTCCTTGTCCTTTAGAATTCACGCGACATTCATAGGTTATTTTTGATGTACTATATCAATATTTATTATTCTTTATAATATATCACACACACATATTATTTATTATATTATGTAGCTATTTTAAATAGCACGTTAATTATATATATATATATATATATATATATATATTTATTTATCTATTATTTATTATTTTATTTATTTATTATTATTATTTTGTTCTACAATAGAAATAAATAAAACATATTATTTCGGCCATACTAATTATTATTATCACCCAAAATGAAACAACTACAAGTTGAGCATAAATTTAATTGTTAAAATTTAGGCCTTGTTTGAATATTGTTTCTAAATATAGTTTTTTGGTTTTCACAATAAAAAAAGAAAATTACTCCAACATTTTTTTTTAAGGCTTGTTTTGTAAAAAAAATATTTTTTTTTATTTTTATTATTTTTAGAATCAAATTTAGAGAATACCTCTAAATTAATTTAAAAAAACACTCATTTCCGTAACTCTTCTATAAAATAGTTTTATGAACAACAAAATTAAAACACAATCAAGCAGACTTTTGATTTCTTTTCAAACTCAACTTGCAATAAAAAAATGTATTCTATTTTATACTGGAATGCAAAAGTAATCGAGTTTTCCTACCTCTAATCTCAAGAAAATATAATTATGAGAACAATTGTAATTAAAATGTAATCAAATAAATCTAAACACAATTCAATTTGATGATTATTATTTTGGGATAGATTATTCTATCTATCATTTTTGTTGTCTATCCTTGCTTACCATCCTCCAATATCATTAGATCAGAATCTCATGAAGAGAGAGAAAAATAAATGTTAGTTAAAATTATGATCTAACTGTGTTTTAGAGTGTTAGACAAAGATAGACAATTAAAATGGTAGGTAAAATAACTCATCCCTAATATTTTTTGATAGATAACATGAAAGTATCCCCGCACAATCTTCTAAAGCCACCTGTTCTTGGAGTACGGTTCTTCAGAATAGCTCCTCATTGGAATAGAGATTGCTTAGATCATTGTTATGGGAAGAAGGGTGACAGTAATCCTCTTCGAGGGAAGTCAGTTTCCCTTTAATCCCCAAAAAATTTCAGAATTTTGCTTTTATTAAGGTTTGAACCCAAGCAAAGCGTTAATGGTTTTGAGTATGTTTTATATCGTTGGTTCTAGGATAAAAGTGTTGTGGAACCTTCGGCACATTTGATAACAGCACCCGCAGATCAAAAAAAAAAAAAGAAAAAAGAAAAAAGAAGAGAATCCCAGAAAATATTAGTTACAAAAAGCAAAATGGTTGGAGCTTACTCTGTGGGTGTTTTTGTACTATGATTAAATCTACCATGTCAGCCAATCTTCATTAATTAAGATAATAATTTAGCAGTTCATAAGATATGAATATCAGAATATGAATCGGTCCTTTCTAGCATGCTCCCTGTACCGGAGACGCATGTGAAGTTAAATAATAAATATATTCCTGGGCTGGCAAAACCGTTAATAGCAAAAGAGAAAGGGACCAAAACGGGGAATGTAATGGTAACACGCGCGCCCAATAGTAACTTCCCACGTCGCCTCAATTCAGTAAACAGAGTTTGTTGGTACAGAGAAACAGTAAAAAGCGCTTTTAAATACCAAACACTGACACACAAACGACGCATCCATTCCTCTCTTTCTCTCTATTTGTGTCTCTCTCTTTGGGCTTTGGTTTCTCTCTCCTCTTCGATCCCAAAACTACTAGGGTTAGGGTTTCATCACCCCTGTCTCGTTTTCAATTTTTTGTTTTACTCGTTAATCCGATATCGTATTCGATTATTAATTATTCAGTTCCCTTTTGGTGTTTCATTCGGTGAGTCCAGGATTCATATCCGATGCGATTCTGAGCTTGTAGATCCACGTCGAGGTTTCATTTTCCAGGTTTTTTTTCTTTTCTTGCCAACAGGTTAGATTATCGTTATGTGTTGCAATTTTCTCGTGGACGACGTGTTTGTGATTCGATTCATTGGTAATGATTATTTGTATTTTTGATTGTCATGTGTTATGTGAATGAATCCGAGTTATAGTTGGATGGAAATACTAAGTTCTGTTTGCATATATTGACAGAGAATAGAGGCGTAGGGTATTTTTTTCTCACATGCCATGGTTGTGTGTTATTGAATTTTTAATCAATTTTGTAAAATTTTCGGTGCTGAGACTCAACAGTATGGTGTTAGAGTTCTGGCTTTATAATCTGATTGGAGTGTATTACTGTTCTGGCTATAGCTTCTGGATCTTTTTGTTGCTAAAAATTGAGACTTGAATGCTTTTGGGGGGTTTTGTTATTTGTGTTTCTCTGTTTATTTTTCCTGAATTTTCTGTCAAAAGATTTTTATTGTTGGTCAATAGGTAGATGATGTGATGTTAAATGTTTTCACGATTTCCTTAAATTTTTTTACTAAAGGTTCCAATTTTCACAGTGATGATTAGCTTTGAGCAAAAACTTTTTGAAGTCGGTCAACAGGATTCATTGTCCATTCTGCTCAATATAGATAAGGATGTGGCTTTTTCTAATTATATGTGACCTGGGAAGGCTTGTGGTTTGATATATCAACCGAGCAGGTGTTGAGCACTAGTTGAACTGAGGAGTCATATATGCACTTGAAAAATATAAAGCTTTTTTTAAAACAGGACTTGCTTAGAAAAGTCCTACTGACTGCTTTCTGTTATCTTATTACAGTTTGAGCATCTGCAACTATCTTAATCTTTTAGCCAGAAGTTAAGTGTGTTTATAATTGAGAAGAAATGAAGTAGTATACATTGATATATATATATATATATATATATATATTTCATCTTGTTTGTGGTGAATTCTAATTGAATTGGATGTTCTGTAAGGGTTTTAGTACTGCATGAAGTCAACGTGCAATCCCTAAGCGCTTAAAATTGTATTAGTGCCTTAACTTTCTCTTTTATGGTCGGGGGTCGGGGATAGAGTACTGGGATACTGGGATTGTTTTAAACTACCCTTTTATTGGTGTAGAAAGGCATTTCATAACTAATATTGCTATTTTGACTTGTTTGAATTATATTGATATACACTTCTGAGTTCTTTTAAGATTTGTTTTTAACGTTCATAATTCTTAACTTGTTATTTTCTATCTTTGAAGAGGGCGAGCCTGGAGTAGTGGTAAAGCTGTTCCTATATGACTAAAAGGTCATGGGTTCGAATCCAGGAAACAGCCTCTTTGCAAATATGCAAGGGTAAGGCTGCATGCAAGGATTTCCCTCACCCCACCCTCTCTTAGGAGTGGAAGAGTTTCCTTTTTCTTTGGCTACAACTACATTTTGAATTTTGGAGGTTTATCTGTTCATGCAACCTTGCACATGAATGTTTAAAGAGAAGCAAGGCACAGTCTCCCTGTTATATACTTGTTTTGCCAATATTTTGCATTGGGAAAAGGGTTTCATATTTATGCTTTATATCAGTTAGTTAATAATCATATCTGGATACTGGGTATGCTGAGGAGCATGGTTGTTAAAACGTAGTTTCGGCATGGTTGTTATAACGTAGTGTCGAAATGTTTCGGCATGGTTGTTATAACGTAGTGTCGAAATGTAGAAACGGACGTTTGTACATTCTTTTGACAAAAAACATGTTGGAACGGAAGTAGAGACGGAAGTAGAAACGGGATCTAGATCAAAACGATTGAAACGCCATGTCAACTCGGTAAACTTGGTTGACTCGGCGAGTTTACCGATTTGACTCAATTCTGAAAAAAAATAAAAAAATAAATCTGCTGTCGTCCTTGCTTCTTCACCCAGTTGCATAGTTCTTCACCCAGTTGCAGTGCTGCGGACATCACCATCTTGTAGTGCTGTGCTGTGCTTCTGCTCGTGTTGCTGTGCTTCTGCCTTCAGCTCAATCATAGTCACTGCACTAGTTCGCAAGCACCCATCAAGCTGATTGAATGCCTTTCTTTTTTTACTACTTGAATGCCTTTCTTAGTTCTTTTACTACTAATTATTATAAATTATAATTGTTAGAATATACTAAAAACATTGGTTGAAAGTTGTTTTATAAATTATAATTCCTTTCTATATATTGGTGTTTTATTTTATATATGTTGGATATATATATATATATATATATATATATATATATATATATATACATTTGTTCGTAGTAAACTTTTACGTTTCACGATTTTACGTTTTTGCTCATTCCTACCGTTTCTACGTAGACTCTACGTTTTAACAACATTGCTTAGGAGTGAGTACTATTTTTATTGTAAAATTTTTGATAACTTGATTATAGATGTTATATATGAATATATCTGGTGCAGGAAGTTAAAAAAAAATGGACCATGACAAGACTGGATGCCAAGCTCCACCCGAAGGTCCTATATTGTGCATCAACAACTGTGGGTTTTTTGGAAGTGCAGCCACCATGAACATGTGTTCAAAGTGCCACAAAGACATGATGCTGAAACAGGAGCAGGCCCAGCTTGCAGCATCATCCATTGGGAATATTATGAATGGGTCATCATCAAGCAGCAGTGAAAATGAACCTGTTGTTGCTGCTAATGTGGATATCCCAGTCCTTCCAGTAGAGCCTAAAACTATCACTGTGAAATATTTATTTGGTTCAGGTTCAGAGGATAGTGGTGAGGCAAAGCTGAAGGATGGTCCCAAACGTTGCACTAGCTGCAATAAGCGGGTTGGTTTGACCGGATTTAATTGTCGATGTGGTAACCTTTTCTGTGCCGTACATCGCTACTCAGACAAGCATGATTGCCCATTTGATTACCGCACTGCTGCCCGGGATGCCATAGCTAAAGCAAACCCAGTTGTCAAGGCTGAGAAGCTTGATAAGATCTAAGATCTGGTATCTTGAAGTTTCATGCCTTGAGATGATGTTATACCCAATTTCGTCATGACATGGCGCAAGTTTCCTGCACATTTTGTTGGTATTCTTCTATTATATTGTTTATATGTGGTGGGGGACTTGGGAGTTCTATGACATGTCTTCAATTTGAAGGACTATTTATTGTGTTTGGCGAAAATATATATGTTGCCCGAGTGTTTTAAGTTTTTAAATCTCTGCTGGTTTGGTGGAAGTTGGTGTTGTTAGCTTTGTAATGCATCTATTCTGTTTCAGAGAATGGAACGTTCAATTTACAGATGGTTTCAAGAGCATCCATGGACATGTAGATTGTAATTATTTTGGGCTATCTATGAACTTCTCCCGATTACAGTGTCTTGTAAACGTTTGGGCCTTTTCATATACTTACTATTTGGAAATTTGAAAATCAGTGCTAGAATTGGAACTCAGCTTGAGAAATTGTATACTGGGACAGAGTGAACACGATTTAGTAAATTTATTTGTTAAAATGGTTAAACTCACCTAAAATTTGCCGCGGCTCGCTGAATCCTATTGGCTGGCTGCAAGGTAGACATGGTAATCCATTCGAACTCAACGGTTAAAATTTCTCAATGATCGAAATCTTAAAGCATCAGCATTAAAGGACAAGTTATAGGGATTGCCAGGAGATCCTAGCTATCATCACTTAGCTCATTGAGTCATTATCATAGCCTGGAAGCTGGTTATGTTCCTCCCAGCCAAACAAACTGAAACCAAATGGATTGCTGGAGCAGTAAGTACCATGTAATAAAAAGAAAACAAAACACAAAATTATGGAGAAAACTAATCACTACCAATTTCTAAATACCAGTTGGTGGAAAAAAGTCAAATTCTTTTTTATTTTTCGGTAAATAAAAGTCAAATGCTTTAAAAGAAGGGAGAAATATTTATCCTTTTAAATGACACAACTTGTATTTTTTCACTCTCACAAAGAGAGGTGAGACCCACACCTTTATTTTTTTTTTGTTAACTCTCTCTCCTCCTTTATCTATCTCTTTCTCTCTCTTAAAATGACACAACTTTACATCCTTTAAAATGACGCACTTTACCCTTAAAAGAAAAATAAATGTGACAAATACAAACTACAGTGTCAAGCCAAAAGTCATCAAAGATTCTACCTAAGATATTTCCAGATCCTCTCCACAATCTCTCTCTATACAAACAAAGCAGAATGCTGGATGCGGGTGTCCTGCTCGTAAATTTGGGCTCACTTTGATTATATAGTCAACAATAATCAACATGTGAAAATATGCTTTAGCTAGAAGGCTTTGTTTTTTCTAAAGTTACTTTAGATAACTTTATTTAATGTTCATCGAAATGATGTTGATTTGGGACGGAAATCATGGTATTTTTGTAATTTTAATTTATTTCAGGGTTATAATAGTCTTTATCATTCTAATTTTTTAATTTTTCAATCTCAAAATGACGTCGTTTCGATGAACATTAGACAAAGTTATCTAAAGTAACGTGGGCAATTTTACTGAGGCAGTACGCAGCACAATCTCATACATCGAACATACCCTTCCGCAACCTAACTAATAATCCATTAAACTTGTAGTTAGAGGTGTTCCCCCCCCTCTCTTTTTATTATGGGGGATTCAAATAGGTATTCTACTTTGAGGAATTATTCATTTCACCTTCGATGCAAATATTAAATAAATCAAAGTCATTTACAGTGTTCAATCTTCGCTGAGACTTTAGATTGTGGGTCGGATTTTATCTGAGCTTGGCCCACAGAAAAGCGTTGAGGACTCATTATATGTTCGCGTCATATCTGTAGGAAAGCCCTACCCAGATTATATGCTACGACAATTCACAAAGAAAACAACAGCTTGTCCACGAAAAGAAAAAATAGAGAAATAAAAAATACTATAGACAAAGAATTTTGTCAGAGCGATTAGAGTTGTCAGAATGATTTTAATTTTATGAGTCAGCCCCATAATTTTTATGGTTGGCCCTTATTCACAAAAATTATTTTGTGTGGACTTTTCTTTACCCTAATCCCCAAAACAATTTGAGCAAGTGGATTGGGCCGAAACTTTCTCACGGATTAAAACTATTTTATCATAAAACACACATATTAAAAAGGTAAAATAAATATAAATATAAATGTAACTAATATATATTATAAATATAAAATATAATATAAATAATAAATACATACTCTATGTTATATTTCTATAGAATATATACAAGAATTTACATAAAATAAAAAAAGTAACTTAAAATGACATAAAATTGTATTTTTTAAAATCACAAATATTTTCCCCTTTGGATATCTTGCAAAATAAAAAAAGGAACTTTGATGGGGAGCAGGTGATATTTGGAACAGTGTTTTGAAGCAATGAATAAATCAATATTTATTTAGTTTACCCCGAGAAAAAATCAACATATTAATTTGATTGGGTTATATTACTAGTAGGACATATATTATCTCATGTTGTAGATACAATGATGTAGTGGATCCCATTATTTATTAAAAAAGAAAAAGAGGAAAAAAAGAAGCACGGAACTCGATGGTTGTGTAGGAAGTTATATTACCTCATGTGACATGAGAGTAATATGACCCAATTTGATTTGGGGTTTAAATTTAGGGTTTTAAGTTTATTATGTTGTAGGAAAAGTGATTGTGTAATGTTATAGAAATTCGTTTTGCGTGCCATATTTTTTTCTTTTTTTTTATTTTAAAATGTGTGGGGCCCACAAAATGTTGTGTGTGTAGGAAAATTTGTTGTGTTATGTTAAAGGATAAAATGAAAACCCTTAAATTTATTATACACCATTTCTAATTAAAATCACTTCTACATCAGTGTTTTAAAATCTCACCTCACTCCCGGGTTTACCTGGGTCAACCCTGACCCCTCTCCGCTGAGGGTTGGGGTCACAAGTTGAACCCCGTATGTATATTGATTCCTTCGACCCCCCAAACCCAACCGGATTTCCATGACTCAAGAGTCAGAGGGATCAAAGGGGTCATTGCATGTTTTTATTTGATTTTTTTTCCATAAAACAATATTGTTTTATTAAACAAATAAAATAAAAATGCTTGGAAACCTAAATCTAATCGTTCTCTTCTCTCCCAGTGACCTAGATGTCTTCAATCTTCACCTTGCTGCCGAGAATCTTCTAGAAAATGTAAGAATTTTACTCATTCAAATGAAATTCTTACTGTTGTCGTTGGAAAATGAAAACTCATTCTTACTTCTTTAGATTTTCCTTTGTTAGGGACCTTCTCAAAAGAGTCAGAATCGGGTCAGCGTAGTGACCCCATTAGAATATGAGTTTTATACTTTGGTCTATTGATACTTTAATTAGGTTGTATAATATTGACTTGTGATTGTAATTGGTGAATTATGTTAAGTATATTTTGAATTTTTGATGATTGGTGATTTATTTTTTAATATTTTCATATAAGATATATATGTATTTATACTTTTTAAATATATAAAACTAGGTTAGCGTAATGATCCTATGACTCATCGGTTGAACTCGTGACTCGGCCAGGTCAATGGCCGAGCCGGGTTTTAAACAGTGTTCTACATATTATTGTGTTTATGGGTCCATTATCAAGAATCGAGACTAATTTCGGTACAAAAATTGAAAATGGTATATATTTTTTTTAAATAAAGTTTCGTGAAAAAGAAAACCATTACTTATAAAATCTAAACGTAAATAATATTGCATCTGAATGTACAAAATAAAAGGCTTATCCAAAAGCTTTTCTTCGAAGTTCGAACACTTCCGCTTCCCTTTATCTTCTCCGCTCCAAGTTAATTAGTTTTCTTATTTTCTATAAAAAATTTACGTTTGGTTATACAGTACACGTAAAATCAAATATTAAATGTGCCATTGATATTTATTTTGTTTTTACTCGAAACTCCTTTTTATTTTCTCTCTAAGAAATATCAAAATTCATATTTTTTAATGAAAGGCAACAATTTGAGTAAATATCAGCTTACTTTTCTCATTTTAGAATATTGAATATTAAGGTCCAAGACTCGAAATTACTGTCATACCTACGTCCATTTTTTCCATATTTGGCTCATGGAAACACGTGAAGACTTTACTGGCTTAAAAGCTAATTCGTATCATCAAACCAAAAATGAGTTTAATGTTTATCTTGTTAGGGGAGATAAATTTAATATAAAAATATGTAGGATTAATGTGAGCTCAAGTAAGAAAAATGGAGAAAAATAAAAAATATGGATTACACATTTTTTTAAGTATGTATAGGAGATAAATTTTCTATAATATAAGAAGAATTCGCTTTTTTGTCGTTAATGTAGATAAATTATTTACGTTGAGCCCAAAATGACGTTGTTTTAGGGCGAAAAATATGGTATTTTTGTAATTATAATTTATTTCAGGGTTATAACAGTTTTTTCATTATAATTTTTTAACCTAAAATGACATTTTGGAGAGTGAATGTAGATAACTTAGCTAGATTCAGTGTAGAAATATTAAAGCCATATAAGAAACAATAAACCTATTATATATATATATATATATATATATATATATATATATATGTCCCAAGCCAGGATAAAGGAGGAGGGTTGGCGTCAGGTTTTGCGAACCGGCCGTAAAAAATAGCTATATCTTTATGTGATGAACCTATATGATTTTTCGATGGGGCGTACCCTTCATAGCGACGTGTTGTATCGGGCCCCGGGTGTAGCGAAAAATGGGCTAGGGTCCTTGCCACAAGGCAAGGCGCTGCATCGGGCCCGGGGTGTAGTGAAAAGTGGGCCAGGGTCCTTGCCCCAAGGCAAGGCGCCAGGTCTTCACTCGGATTTGGTGAGAAGTATGCCAGGGTCCCAACACGCAGATGGACGAGCGTGGCGGGCAAGCACAGCCCAGGGGTTAAGGATGCGATTGGGCAGCTGGAACATAGGAACCTTAACGGGTAAATTGAGGGAGTTGACAGATGTTTTTGCTAGAAGGAAAGTGAATATTGTTTGTTTGCCAGAAACTAAGTGGGCTGGAGAAAAGATCAAGGAAGTGGATGGAACTGGTTTCAAGTTATGGTACACAGGTACTAACAAGATTCGAAATGGTGTTGGAATTATGATCGATAAAAGTTTCAGAGATAAAGTTGTGGACGTCAAAAGGAAAGGCGACAGGATTATTCTGGTTAAGCTTGTTGTGGGTGATTTAATTCTGAATATCCTCAGTGTGTATGCACCCCAGGTTGGATTGCAACTAACTGACAAAAGCCAATTTTGGGAAGACTTGGAGGAGGTTTTGAGGGGAATACCTCGAGAGGAGAAGATTTTCTTAGGAGGAGATCTAAATGGTCATGTTGGTAAAAGCAATGGAGGTTTTGATAGAATTCGTGGAGGATTTGGTTATGGGACGAGAAATGAGACTGGAGAAGATATCTTGAATGTTGCACTAGCCTACGATTTGATGTTAGTGAACACCTTTTTTCGAAAAAGAGAGTCACACCTAATCACTTATCATAGTGGCCAAAATCGTAGTCAGATTGATTTCTTTCTGGCTAGAAAAGAAGATAGAACTTCTTGTGTCGACTGTAAGGTCTACCCTGGAGAGTGTGTCGCTATGCAACATAAGCTGGTAGTCTTGGATGTTCGGTTCAACAAAGTACTTACAATGAATAAGAGGGCTCAGAACCCAAGGATAAGGTGGTGGAAGCTTAAGGAGGTAAAAGAGAGAGAGTTCAATGAAAGTATGTTGCAAGATGGACCTTGGGAGTTTGATGGAGAAGTAAATGCAATATGGAATGAGATGGCTAAGTGTATTCAAAATTTGGGAAGGAGGGTGTTGGGAGAAAGTAAAGGAAATGGATTTCATACAAAGGAAACATGGTGGTGGAATGGAGAGGTGCAAGAGGCAATTAAACATAAGAAGTAGTGCTTTAGATCTTTGCATAAAAGTCCCAGTGAAGAGAACTTGCAAAAGTTTAGATTGGCGAGAAAAAATGCAAAGAAAGCAGTGCGAGAAGCTAGAGGCAAGGTTTTCGACGAGTTGTATAAAAATCTTGGGAGCAAGGATGGTGAAAGAGGTATTTATAAACTTGCAAAGATAAGGGATAAGAAAAGTAAAGACCTCACCCAAGTTAGATGCATCAAGGATGAAAATCAAAAACTTCTGGTGAGAGATGAAGATGTAAATGAAAGATGGTTGAACTACTTCAACAAGCTGTTTAATGGGGATGGAGATACAAGCGAGGTGGAGTTGGAGGACGCGTATGATGATATAAATAGAAGATTTGTACGCAGAATTAATACACATGAAGTTAAGGTGGCTTTAAAGAGGATGAAGACTAATAAAGCCTTGGGGCCTGATGGTGTCCCTATTGAAGTGTGGAGAGGCCTAGGGGATGTGGCAATAAAATGATTGACCAATCTTTTCAATAAGATTCTCCAGACAAGCGAGGTGCCTGATGCTTGGAGGAAAAGTATGATTGTGCCTATTTACAAAAACAAGGGAGATATACCGAATTGTTCAAACTATAGAGGCATTAAGCTAATGAGCCATACTATGAAGTTGTGGGAGAGGGTTATTGAACATCGCTTGAGGAGAGATACCAAGGTTTCTGTAAATCAATTTGGATTTATGCCAGGAAGATGTACCATGGAAGCCATTTTCTTGATGCGACAACTAATGGAAAGATATCGAGAAAAGAAGAAGAACTTACATATGGTGTTTATAGACCTTAAGAAAGCATACGATAGGGTTCAAAGAAAAGTTTTATGGTGGGTTCTGGAGAAGAAAAATGTTCCATCAAAGTATGTAAAGGAAATCCAGGATATGTATGATGGGGCTACTACATGTGTAAAAGCTTGTAACAGAACATCAAGTTATTTCCTATCACGGTTGGTGTACACCAAGGGTCGACTCTAAGTCCTTATCTCTTTGCCTTAGTTATGGATGAACTAACAAAAGATATCCAAGAGGAAGTGCCATGGTGTATGCTTTTTGCAGACGATATTGTGCTTATTGATGAGAGCAAGGAGGGTGTTAATAGTAAACTTGAATTGTGGAGAAGCACATTGGAATCCAAAGGATTCACATTAAGTCGAAGCAAGTGTGAGTTTTCTCTGGTACGAGATAGGGAACAAGAACCCGTGCATTTAAGTGGTCAAGAGGTACCCAAAAAAGATGCTTTTAAATATTTGGGCTCCATTTTACAAAAAAGTGGAGAGATTGATGAGGATTTTTGTGTGACCGCAAAATCCCCCTTAAGTTAAAAGGAAAATTCTATAAAACGGCAGTAAGACCGGCAATGCTATATGGAGCGGAATGCTGGCCAGCACATAGGCAACATGAGCATAAGATGGGAGTAGCAGAGATGAGAATGTTAAGGTGGAGGATGTGTGGTTACACAATGATGGATAAGATAAGAAATGAAGATATCCGACGAAAGGTCGGAGTAGTACCGGTAGCCGAGAAGATCAGAGAACATAGTTTGAGGTGATTTGGGCACGTGATGAGAAGGCCCCTGGATGTTCCTGTAAGAACAGAAGTTTGTTACCAAGAGCTCAACACAAAAAGAGGTAGAGGTCGGCCGAAACTTACTTGGGGGAAGGTAGTAAAACAAGATTTAATGGAGTGAGATATAGATTGGCGGGCGGTATGTCTTAGAACGGAATGGAGAAAAGCTATAAGTATGGTGGAGGGTTAGACCCGTTATTATTCCTATTTTCCAGATGGTCCATTTTTAGTCATTTTCTCCTTCATTTCCCCCACTTCTTCTTGTCCTTTTTTTTTAAATATACATATATATATATATTATTATTTTATTTTGTTATTTTATTTTTATTATATATATATATATATATATATATATATATATATTCAACTGTCTTATATCTTTCATGTGGGTTCATCTACCACCGACCTCAATTAATTTGGGATAAAGGTGATGTTGATGTTGATATATATATATAGGGAAAAATATTTCTGCAGTTAATGCAGATAAGTTATCTGCATTCATTCCCAAAATGACGTCGTTTTGTTATTGAAATCTTAAAAAATTCAAATACAAAGACTATTATATCTCATAAATAAATTGAAATTACAAAAACACCGTGATTTCCATCCCAAGATGACGCCATATTGGGCTTACTGAAGATAACTTATCTGCAGTAACTGCAGAAAAAGTGAACCCATATATATATAAATATATATATATATATGATCAACTTATACCGATGTAAGAATAATAAGTCTTACACCAAATCACAACGTTTATTTCTATGAATCTAACTATTGCGATTTATTGGGTCACATTAATTCATTAATTATTAATTATCAATAAATTATAACTGTTTCATATATACGAAAATTAATCGTTAAGATTTAATTTAAGACTTATTCTTATAGCAATTCATCTTTTATATATGTGTGTGTGTGTGCGCGCGCGCGCGCGTGCGCAACTGCATAAAAATTGTTTTATTGACGTCATTTTCTGCAACTGCTTTACGTGAAGTTGTCATATATGTGGCATTTTTTTCTGCAACTGCATTACGTGAAGCTGTCATATATTATTTCTCACACACACAGACACATTTTTTTCTGCAACTGCATTACGTGAAGCTGTACACACACTTTTTTCTGCAACTGCATTACGTGAAGCTGTCATATATTATTTCTCTCTCTCTCTCTCACACACACACGAAAAATATTTCTGCAGTTAATTCAGATAAGTTGTCTGCATTTATTCCCAAATCGACGTTGTTTTGGTATTGAAATTTTAAAAAATTATAAAAAAAAGATTATTATAATCTGAAATAAATTAAAATTACAAAAACACCATGATTTCTGCCCCAAAATGACGTCATATTGGGTTTACTGCAGATAACTTATGCCTACAGAAAAAGCGAACCCTATATATATATATATATATATATATATATATATATATATATATATATATATTGGGAATACGATCCTTTGACTCAAGTGTCAAACTTTGAAACTTGACACCAAATCCTTGCACTTGATTTCCGCTAATCAACGATTATCATTTATTGGGAATCATATTATTAATTATTAATTCCGAACAAATGATAGTCGTTAATTGGCGGAAATCAATAGCTATGATTTGATGTTAAATTTCAAAGTTTGATACCGGTGACAAAGGATCATACCATATATATATATATATATATATATATATATATATATATATATATATATATATATATATCCGCTTGAGATAAGCTTATCTCAAACTATCCCCTTTTTTTTTGGTGAAACAAACTATCCCTTTTAACTATGTACTACAGGTAGTACATAGTTATAAGTTATAACGTTAAAGTTGTATTTTTTCTGTCTCTCTTCTGTCACTTTTCAGAACTTGTCTGCTGACGTAAAGAGAAAAAAAAAACAACTTCTGTATTATAACTATGTACTACCTGAAGTATATAGTTAAAAGAGAGTTTATCTCAAGTAGCTGGAGAAATATTTTTTCGATATATATAGGTAAAGCAGATGAATACTAACTGCATGTAAGTATTAGTGTGGTGAAAAAATTATAACTATGTCTTTCCAGTAAAACATAGTTATTAGGGTGCTAAATGAGCCAGGGGCCTTTGGCTAGGCTCGTGAAAGACCTGAGCTTACATGTCTAAATTTGGTTGTTGGCACCAGGCTTGAACTTAAATAAAAGCTCATTTAATAAGAAGGTCACAGGCTTCAATTCAAAAGCTCGGTCTTAGAGTCTCTTAGAATGGCCTAGTATATTATTTTTTTATATGTTTTTACACTGCTTGTAATAGTCTCTCTTTCTCCTCAATCCATTTTACCTCATTTAATTGGTTAAATAGACTTTTTTGTTCCATATTATGTTGTTTGGTATACATTGAATTTATGATATTTATGGAATTACTAGTGTTGCTGATTGTATATTCTGTTTGGATTAATTTTTATTATTATTTTTTTTTAAATAGGCTACACCAGACTTTTATTTTTTGTAAATAAGTCAGGCCACAGGCCGATAATAATGTTTATAATAGGTAACAGGTTTGGTTAGGCTGACACATTTAAACACAGACTTAGCCTTTTAAGACTTGCTCGGCCCGTTAACCCCCTTGATATTATAATATTAATTTTTTTTTCCTATCTCTTTCTAGAAAAATATAGTTATAAAAACTTTTTTTTATCTCGTCAGTGACTTTTCGTAGATTTGTCGACTTATGTGACTGCACCAACCCCCACACACACACACACTGACACACACATATATATCGCATATTACTTGGAACGACATACAAGTCTGAGCTTCCATAATTTACCTGAATCGAATCGAGCAAAAGACTCATGAACATTCAGCTGAATACAGTAACATAAATAATAGATATTTGTCTTTCTAAGCAGTCAATGTTGCATTGAAATTCAGTAACTATTTTTCTTTTTCAATTGCGAGAACGATAAACGAAAAGAATAAAAAGAAAAGCAGAAACAAAATTGCATTGTAACTTTTTGCCCATACACTTGCCGACTTCCGAGCGTCTCTTCTGTCAGTCATTCCACATAGTAAACACGCCAGCATTTGACGTCTGCATGGACTCCGCCGCCGACCAGCCACCATCATAACCACCGGAAGGCATGTCATAATCAACCTTAAACAACCCAAGTTCCTCCGCTGATCCCACTGTGTTACCCGATGAGGAATTCAAAGCAATCCCAAACCCATTATTATTTCCCATAAACCCACCACTATAACTCCCACTAGACCCGCCACCAACATTGTTATTCTCCGTCACAGATGATGAAGAAGAAGACCCTATGTTCATCATTCCCTGAAGCAAAACTTGGTGGTTCTGAAAGTAACTGTTATAGAACTGAGCATTATTCTGAGCTGACTGGTGAATGTAATTAGAAGAATCATCACTCTGCTGGTGCAACTGAAGTTGTGTTTGTATATAAGGGTCTTGAGAGCACTGAGATATATCATGGTTTTGTAAATTTAGCAAAGGTTGAGATTGTTCAAACTGATGATGCATTGTAGGGTAAGCTTGTACTTGTTGCCTTGTGATTGAGGTTCCATATTGAAAGCTTGATCCAAGTGCAATATTCATCTCTTCACGCTTCCTCGAAGACTCAAGAGCTTGAGCTTCCTTTAGTCGTTTAGCAGCTCCTCCTCCTATTGGGAGAGTGTTGCTTTCAAGAATGGCTTTCACATCGTAACGATTCATGTCAAAGTTTGTGACAGCGTTAAGACCTCTGAATTTTATCGCAGCTATGTCGTAAGCTTCTGCAGCCTCTTCCTCAGTACCTGTAATATAAGTTGAATTCAATTAATTAACTAAGATGAGTGTTAATCGGTAATTAATTTGTGTTGTTGGTTTGAATGTTGAAGGTTATGAGATTGATAGATAATAAGGGTTTAAACTTTAGAGGTGTTTCAATCATTACACGAGTAATGAGATTTGGAATAGTTAACAATGCACCAAAAATTCTAGAGTTAATGCAAGCTATCCGACTCTAGTACATATATATCTAAATAAGATGCTCTTATCTATTGAGCTTATATGTGAACATATTATTTGGAATATATTATTAATATATGGGTTTTATTAGTCTCCTTTCACATAAGATAGTTATCTTATGTTGTAGAAAAAAAATGGGTGGGTTTCACCGTTACAAAAAAGAAAGAAAAAAAGGTGGAGTGCGAAAATCGAAGTGAGATAACATGAGACAAGTTAACTTATGTGAAAGAAGAGTAATATTTCCCTTAATATATTCATCATTGAATTCCAATGTAGTGTGAGTTTGTGTGCCTTGAGGTTAAATATTTGGCTTACTGAAAGTTCCCAAGTAGAGGTCTTTGTTTCCTGCGACTCTACCAATCCTTGCTTGCCATCTTCCGTGTTGGTGATGCCTGATCAAAGAATAATAATAATAATAATCTACAAAGAAAAAGTATAGAAAGAAAAGGAACTAATACATGAGATGAGAGGGAGAAGAAAACATTGTCGTCCCATTTGACACCTTGTAACTCCACGATACATTGATGCACCCCTCGAGAAACCACTGCTTTTCCTGCAATTCATCTCATAAAATTTAACTACTAAATTTAAAAAATGATTGTTCAAATAATCATTATTGAACTATATATGGTTAACTTAAATATGCTTATATTAATTAGGGTTTTATAATTCTCATGTAACATGAGAATTGAAATCTCATGTTGTAGAGATAAAAAGTATGTGGGACCCATATGTTAGAAAAAATTATGTGTAGGACCCACATCAGCACGGAAATCGAAGGGTGTGTAGGAAGATTTCAATTCTCATATTAAATGAGAATTATAAAACCCTATTAATTAATCACCTTCTAATGGCGGCCACAAATTCTTGTCTGGTCATGTGCTTCATTTCATCCAATTCTTTCTCATAGTTGCTGATCTTAAAACGACATGAAATGAACAAACAAGACCTTCGTTTGAACAATTGTCTAAGAAGCGTCGAGAAAGTAGAGTCATTAACTAACTTACTGGAAAGTTGGTAGTGGTGGATGTACCCCAGAACTTCAGTGCAGCTAAATCAAAAGCCCTAGCTGCTTTATCTTCTTTATCATATCCACCTTGCATTAGATAAAAAAAAATGAAAACAATATATTATGTAGTTCAATTCTCTAACTCTAGTAACCCAAAGAAAGAAAAGGGGTTGGAAAATAATCTGAAATGGATCACACTTACCTAAGTAGACTGAAGGAAAGTTGAGAAAAGAAGCAGAAGCAAAACATGAGAAGAAATGTATTAATAAAACTCCAAATCAATATTACTTGAAAAAAAAAACTTCAATTTTTTTAATTCAATCTATGATACAAGAAAAAAGAATAAAACCCATTTGAAGATTTACCTTGGCGACCTTTTCTTGATTGTCCTTCCCTTCTACAACTATTATCCCAAAGGTGAGCTTCATACCTTCCGGTCCATCTATGTCTATATATATATATTTTTTGCAAAATTAGAGGAAAAATAAAACAAAAAACAACAACATCAACGTCAAGGACACATTTATCCAAAATGAGTTCAGGTCGGTGGCAGATGAACCCGAATGAAAAATACGAAAAGATTTAAGGACAATAGAGTGTTAAAGAAAATTAAATGAACCAAAGAGTGACTATCCCACCTTGTTACACCACGATATATTGATGTTCTCTGCCCTAAGGTATCCAAAGCTCTTTTAGGTACACCTTCAACAATGTTTGTAGTACTATTGTCAGCGCTAGTTTCACATGTTGAATCCTTACCACTTCCCACGGATAATTTTAACGATTGCAAAGTACTATTAGCATTTTCTTGATACTTATTGCTAGGTGTGGCTACCATTAGGTTTTGCATTGGCACGAGACTGCTATTTGTGAAAAGATAATCCGAATCTTTTGACTGAATTTCATTCAAGGCAGCAAGATCTGACTGATTTTCAGACTTGCTCACACCAAGAAAATCTGCAACCTTTGGAACTTCGTTGTTGCTGGGAGCATTAATCAGATTCCAATCTGTTTAATCAAGTTAAAAAACAAAACAGGTAAGAAGGAATATTATAATTAACCAGCCAAATTAATACAGAATGAGATAGGGAGAGAGATACCATGATTTTGGAAAGGGTTTTCGATGTTCTCGTTCACTAACCCAAGAGAAAATTGATGATATGGAATTGCTTGGATATCATGAGCTGGTAATGAAGAATGAGTAGGAGAAAGAGGGAAAGAAAGCCAGTTGTTGTTCATTGCGCCCTTTTTCTTTTTCTTTATCCTTCAACAAATCAAGAAACACATGCATCTAACAAAAATAAGAAGAGATATATATAAAGAATATAGAGCAAAATAAATTGTGTAAGGGAAGAGAATGAAAAAAAAAAAAAAGTGATGACCAAAGAAACATATAAATTTACCCAGGGTTCTAGCAAGGGTTTAAATCAATGAACACTTTTTGTATCTCTCCCACACTTCTAACTTTCAACTTTTAAGCTCAAGATTTTAGGGAGGAGAAGGGGCTAAAAAGAGAACATTTTAAGGAAGATGCAATATTTAAATGTTGTACGAAAATAGTTATCTCATGTTGTAGAAATAAAATTACAAGTGAGATCATCAGGTAAGAGGAAAGAGAAAAAAAAGTGGCTGAACCCAACTTTTTTTTGTATGTGTAGGAAAGTTACTTATCTCATATAAAATGAGATAAACATAATCCATATTTAAAGAGCTTCCCCTCCCCCTCTTCCTCGTTATGTCCTACTTACACTCTATTGTAAGTTAAAACTAAATTAAATGAACTATGAGTACAAGTGGGAAATGAATCCTCTCATGAATGATTTTTATATAATTATGATTCCCACATAATCATGTCATTTTTTTTAAGATAAAAAGAACCAGATCCACGAGTTTTTCACCCTTTTAGCGAAGGTCGGTTTTGTAGACTCTGACTATCTACATGTTTCCAACACTAGGAAAATGAAGTTAAAACCTGCCTACAATGATTATTAAATAATTAATATCTGTGTAGGACATTATTGGGGACACGAGTGTCTATACTAAACTATAATACTTCAAATCCTTATGTCTTTGTACAGAGACAATACCACCATTCCAACTGAAAAAAATACAATGACTCAGTGAAAACAATGACACCATTTCATCTTTCTCTCTACCCGCTTGGTTTATCGGAACTCTCATCCTCGTTCAGTGAAAACAATGACTCCTGAAAGCCCAGCATCCCACACACTACAAATATCTCAAAATCGGCAATTCTACGTAAATTTTATTAATACACTAACACCTTTCTCTATCTATTCTAGCTACACAATATCAATGAAACTAAAATAATATCACAAATCATGTACCTTAGAGAGAGAAGATATCACCAATTAGGTATATATATAATTTAACAAAGAAAACCCAATCTTTGGATCCACGAGTCCTGCATGTGTTAACGATGCATGAGTACGGTCATGCAGTATTATATGCGAGAAAAATCCAACGTAATATAAAAAATGAAAATACTGAAAGGAAGAGCGAGAGTTACTTTTGTTTAAAATGAGACCAAACTCTATGGCATATTAATATTAATTAATTAACTCGATTCAATTAAACAATAATTAAGAAATATTATTGAAGGGTTTCGTTTGTTCCCCCAAGTAGAAATCTGTTGACCGCTTACTCGGTTTCCTCATCCGTCAAAAGGGCACTAGCTAGAAATTGGTTAAAATTGAAATGAAATAAAATAAACAAATGTTATCAGTATCTGGTTCATGTCCTACAACTCTAGAATCTTGTATTTTGCTTTGGCTAAGGTTTATTCTATAAGGTCCATATCTAGAATACACAAATTAAAAAGATCCTGATAACCATAATGTATGCACAGTAACTTAATTTACCCGCACTTAGCGTCCTTGACCTAATACGTCTTCAAATATATATATATATATATATATATATATATATATATATATATATATATATATATATATCCTAGTGAAATGATTACAGAACACATAATAGTAAAATTTTACGGAATGTCCAAGTTATCGCTCAATAATATATAGAATATTTAACTGGTAGAGATAATGAATGTATTAATTATTTTACTCATTTTTTCCTATATATATATATATATATATATATATATCCTAGTGAAATGATTACAGAACATGGCACAAATCTCATATTTTATGGAATGTCCAAGTTATCGCTCAATAATATATAGAATATTTAACTGGTAGAGATAGGGAATGTATTAATTAAGTTACTAGCTAGGCAAAACTTGGATCTCGTAATATGTATTCCGCAATTACAGCACACACAGACCTTTTATGAAAAAGTGTTTGTTGGTAACTTAATCACAAATGTAATGCACAGTATACTCGTAAACACAAATAATATATAATTTTATATCACTGACACAGATTATTTTAATAAACCTTTTTATTTGTGATTTTTGATAAATAGGAAGTAAGAATGTGTACAGATTCATATGTTGCATCCAACAACATCTATTAAGAGGAATAACAAAGCTACAACAATATATTATCCATTCACACGTTAACTACTGCTACTTGTGAGGTTGTTCATAAAGACGTTATGTGACTAAAAACGAGACACACTGTGTTATGATTTATAAATTTCCCACACTATGATCAAGATGAATACACTCACTCACGCAAGCAAGCGCACACACACTAACACTAACTATTACGGGGAATCCATGCATGTTTTTATTTATAAAACTTAAATTCCTATTAACTGAGCAGTGCAATATTTTATTAATAAGTAACTAGAATTTAGAAACCATATTGCACCAACCTAATCCAATTAACTCATTTTGAATCTAAACTAAGTAGACTACAACCAATGACAAGTAAGTGGCACTGGCAATAAAAAACATAAACAATTCCGAATACCTGCTAAAGTTGATGAAGCACTCTTCTCGCCAAATTCTGGTTATTAAAACAAAGGCGATTTTGACTGAACTGCACCACAATAAGGGAGCAAAACCCCACGTCTTTGATTTTCACCTTTCAAATTTTCTACCTCTACAACGAGAACTAATTGAACATATAAATGGTTAAAACCCTCATCATTCCAAAGGTCAAAACCCTTTTGTTCATTATACCAAAACTAAGTATTTCTTCAAAACTTGTACATCAAGAAGAGGAATTACACAGGACCAGAGTATATAAAAAAAATAAACGCTGAAGTAGCAATAAGGTGCATGTGGAATCTGTTTCTCTCACAATATTTAATGTTTTTCTTGGAAAATGTGGGAGATAATGAAGAGAATAAATACTTATTAGCGAATGAAAGAAGGGGTTCGTGGTGGTGTGACGCTGATTGGCCACCGGCCATTTACAGTCAACCCAATTAATCTGGTTGTCATGTCGTTTCAGGTTCTGCAGCCAAATTCAGAGTCAGAGGAATGTCACTGACACGTGTCGGTTGTCTTTTCCTGCTTCGTGTTCTCTTTGTGTTCTTACTTTCGCTTTCAAACTTTGCAGCCAAACGGGCCAATTATCCGGTTTGCATGCCTGCGCTAAAAAACGCAAGTAGCTAAAGAACTTTGACCACGCTTTCTCCACCCTATCCAAAATTATCCTTCATTGTTATCAGGGTTGTATAAAAGTTATGGCGTGGGAAAAATGACTGTGTTATGTTATAGAGATGTATTTTATGTGCTAGAATTTTTTGTTTTGCTGCGGGCCCCACAAAATGCTGTGAGTGTAGGAAAAAAAATTTTGTCATGTTAAATGATAGATGATAAACCCTTATCACAATACCTATCCTTCATATAACCATCAAGTTTACAAACAAATGGGTCAAGAATAAGAGTTTACCGTATATCTTTGAAAGGATATAAGTTCATATCCTCTTGGCCAAGCGTTTGGTCTATAGCTCTTCAGAGCGTGAGTTCAAACCTGTCCATGTGAGAACTTTATTGTGGGTGATATGTAATATCTCTCAAAAATCTTCAAAGAGTTTGGAGAATTTTTTCAGACCCCTGGTAGAATATCAGTGTCTAACTCTACTTAAACTTTTCGTCTTCTAAAAAAAATTGATGTCATTTCATCCCTTGTAACTATGTACTTCAAAGAGTATATATTGAAAGTTATTTTTTTTCTCTCTCTCCACAACACACAACAGCTAACAAGTCTATAAAAAAAAGAAAAAAGATTAACTTTAATATTATAACTATATATTCCTTAGAATACATAATTATAATATAAAGCAGTAAAAGGACAAAAGGTTATATCCTACCAATAGTTTTATCTTAGAATATATACTAGAAAGTTTGTTTTATTTGTTCAAATTCATATACTTAAAGGATTAAAATTTGATCCAATTAATTAATATGAGTTTTTTTTAGACTTTAATTAGGTTTTTATTTGTCAAAGAAAAGATTAACAAGTTGGTGATTTGAAGGAGGACATGTGGGTAATTGCATCAAGGCTTGGAGGGCATTTAAGGACAACGGAGCTCACGAGGATCCAGAGAAAAAATTGAGAATTTCCAAGAGATGGGAGGAAATGCCGGAAAGTGCTCGTGTCGCCTCGAAATGAAACACTCGAAAGGTTGGTGTTATGTTTGGTGTCAGTCCCTCTGCATGATCTTTGAACCCTAACCCTTAGCTAGGTTTAGGTTGGAATGGATCCTCAAAAGGATATGACATAGTTGGATCCAAAAGGATATGACATAGTGATATGAGCAATTATAATCATATAAAGTATATCAATGTTGATAAAAGAAAAAAAAATATATTAAAATAAGTAATTATTAAATCGTTGATTCACATTTATATGATTATGATTATCTCACACGACCATGTGATATTTTTTTAAACATGAAAGAATTCATTTTCGTTTAGGTTTATTTCTAAAGGCACAAAGTGCTTAGCGTACTATATAACAATAACAAAAGAAACCAAAATAAAATATTCCCTACATAAGCAAGCACCCTTATGCATGATGAGTTCCTAGTTAGGATTGGGAAAATAGAGAAGTCGGAGTTAGATGCTTTCACAATTAGGATTTGTTTGAATATTGCAATGCATGGTAGAATGATCTTCAACGTAAGTATTATGTGATTTATTTGATTTATGCTGGTTTAAATTAGTATTATGTGATATATATATATATATATATATATATGGGTTTATCATATCATTTAACATGACAACAAAATATTTCCTACACACAACATTTTGTGGGGCCCGCATCAAAAAAAAAACTCCGGCACGCAAACGAATCTCTATAGCATAACACAATCATTTTCTACAACATAACTCTTATAAAACTATATATATATATATATAGGGTAAACAACTTCTCGGATAGGTTTTTTGGTGCAGCAACTCATATCACAAAGCATTGGAATGTGTGATATATTTTTTGTTTTGTTTTTTTCTAACCAATCAATGGGTCCCATCAAAAAAGTCCTCTAAGCTGTTTATAAAAAAAAAAAGTCTCTCAGCTGCAAAAAAAGAACTTCTATGGTTAAAGAAGAAGTTGTTTACCCATATATATATATATATGAGATATGATTCTTTGACATCGGTGTCAAATTTGAAGTTTGACACCTTATCTGAGAGCCGTTAGATCAGAAAAGATCAACGGTGTCACATGCTTACAAATCAGAGCCGTTGATCTTTTTTGATTTAACGACTCTCAGATGAGGTGTCAAATTTCAAATTTAACACCGATGTCAAATGCCTATATATATTTATATATATATATATATATATATATATATATATATATATATATATATATATATGAGTGGGGATATTCTAACGACCAAAAATTCTCATTACTAACTTACTACCATCATATCACCATTGGATGAAAGAGAGAGAATGTTAAAAAGTTTTTTGAAGAGAGAGAAAATATTAATCGAATGGTAATTAGATAAGTAGTAAGTTGGTAGTATAAAATTTTGGGAGTGAGAGTATCCCTTATATATATATATACATATATAGCAGGTTATACTTATCACCAATTATGTTTATCATTTTCACCACTAAATCTTAACCGTAGATTTTCGTTAATCTTATGGTTATAATTTATTGTGAATTAATAATTAATTAATAAGTATCATCTAATAATTTATAATCGTCAGATTGACGGAAATCAACAGTTAAAATTTGGTGGTAAGAAGTAATAAACTTAATTAGTGGTATATAGGGACATAATCATTTGACATCTCATCTGAGATTCGTTGATCTTGGGTTGATCTAACGACTCTGACTTGGAAGCATGTAACACCATTGATTTGCCTTTATCTAACGGCCCTCTGATGAGATGTCAAACAAAAGTTTGACACCGATGTCAAATTTTGAAATTTGACGCCAAATCGTAACATTTTATTTCCGCCAATCAAACTTATCAATTAATTATAAATTCTAAATAAATGATAACCGTTGATTGACAGAAAATAATGATTATGATTTGGAGTCAAATTTCAAAATTTGACACCTCATTTGAGAGCTATTAGATCAAAAAAATCAATTGTGTCACATGCTTATAAATCATAGTAGTTGATTTTTTTTATCTAATAGCTCTCAGATGAGGTGTCAAAGGATCCTACCTCAATTATCATAAGTTTAAATTTAAAATTCAAATTACCTAAATTTTGAATTACATAACCTTAATTCCTTTTAGAGTTGATTTGTCTTTAAATTATTGATTATAATTTTAAGATTATAAGAAGAAAACAAAATCAATATTTCAAAATTTATATTTTATAGTAGATGGATTTCGATCTAAAAATAAATAAAAATAAACTCTTGCTAGTTACAACTTACAAGTAGTGATCACTTATTAAAATTGGAAAAAATAAATAACAACTTATCAATCTACCCACATTTATGCTATCCTCTTTTATATGGTTAGACTCACCTTAATTCAGTTTGTTTAGTAAAATAATACGTGTGTATTCTTATATATATATAGTGCCAAAGATATGTTCTAGGGTATCTATATACTAAATTTTTTGTTTTGTAACACTTTCCTTTGGCATGATCAAATGTACAAAACCTAATTGTGTTATGCTTTGATTCATGAAGTTCACTTTATAAGTACGTTAAATAACATTTTCTCCTCAACTAAATTTTCAAGGACAAAATTTATATCATGGAATTCAAAATTTTACACAATCAGTGTATCTGTTTTAATTAACTATGTGTACCACGATATTATTTAATCCCATTGAATTCAAAGGTACAAAAGCAATCAAATTTAAAATTTCTGATCGAGTTGAAAAATATATATTTTGCCTAATCTTGCTAGCGAACATGGTTTTTTTATCAAGCAAAATCTTAATAAGTGATGTACAAATTTAGATGGGATAAACCATTTAGTACTTTATTCCGGGCCCATGGCCTAGCCTAGTTCAAAAATTTGATAGGGTCCAAAAACATACCTGTAAAAGCCCTTAGCAAAGCCCAAAGTTCTGTTCTCGGAAGCCAATTGACAGACAGGACAATTGTTGAATTCAAGACGTTGAAAGCCTGACTCTGGCGTCAGTTTAAGTTTTTTTATTGGCAAAATAATTAACCAATAATAATAATAACAAAATAATAATAATAATAAAAAATTAATGACTTGATTTATTAAAAAATATAATATAAATCATTAAAAAACCCTCACCCAATACGAGTGTGTTAGAGAATATGATATAAATCATTAAAAAAATCTTTACCCAACACCTTAAGATTTTGGGTTTAAGTGGTTTTTAACATGATTTTCATAGTAATCTGTTTGAGACATGGTATAGATCTATTTCTCACTTGCGATGAAGTACCTCAATATAACAGTGATTTAATGAAGCAATAACATAAATTAGAACTCAACTATGGAGTCATTGATCAGATCTCAGGCTAAAAGGGGGAGGTGATGGGCGCGGGTAGTTGCCCTTGAGATTGAATCTCAACAGAGTAACAAAAATGGTGAAAGATGTATAAAAGGTGTCTCCTTAAATTTATTAAATTTCTAGTAAACTGGTTGGAAAAAAAAATACCTATTAAAAAAAATGCTAACATACTAAAAAAGAATTATGGCAATTTAATATTTTCCATATCAATTATATCTCACTCTTATTCAAAAATAATTTTTGTATTCTTAATATGATTCGTACAAAATATTTTTATAAACAATTCTACTTTATATTTATCTAATAAAAAATAGTGTAATAAATAAAATAATTTGATTCGAGGAAGGTTATAGTTACAATATTAAACTATTATCCATTCCAAATTTCCAATATTGATATTAAGGAAACGTTATACTTATTATCATTTTAAACTATTATCCATTCCAAATTTTAAGGAAACGTTATCTTATTATCATTTTGATTATTTATCATTGGATCAATTTAAAATTAACGGTTAAAAGATGAGAAAAATTAATTGCTGTTAATTTCAAATTGATCCAATAATAACCGATCAAAAAATAAGAGTAGTAAGAAAAAAAATAATAGTAAATATAACTTTCCTCTTCCATTTAATTTAGTAAATGTAGCCTCATTATGCCCCTTGCCATTTGCAATCCTCAACTACTTCGCAATGATAGTATACTTGAAAATTGTTGATGCCATCAATGCAAACAATAATAACAATAATAATTAAGAGCCCCAACCCAGAAGAATAAAAAGAAAGCTGAACACAATGCAAGATGGGAAATCAAAACTTCAACCATTGACGGTAGTGCTATGGCAACATATATAAAGCAGGTGCCATGGTTTGAATTTTCTACATAATGAAATGCAGCTGAGCCTTCCAGGTGGATGCAACCATCGCTCATAAAAATGCATATCAATATGATGCTAAAATAACTGAATTCTATCATCCTTTTCTTTTTCTGACAAATGATAGAGAACAGGCCCACTAAATGGTCCAGTTAATTCACAATTCGATCCATAGGTAATAATTGACTGTTGTGATGAAAACTTTGGGATTAACTTTATGAAAGAAAAATAAAAACTTGGATGGAGAGTAAAGGTTCAATGATAATACCCCGTGTGCTGAGCTTATGAAAGTATGAAAATAACAAAGTAATAATATAACATATGATCGATATTTAGTCATTGGTTGGGTCCATGGAGATTAAAATGGTACACTCATCGAGTACCATCTCAAAATCATGTATCAAGCTAAACTACCAATTTAATTGCGTAATTCACAATTTAACCACTATTAAAGAGAAAGCTCAATTATCTAATTAAACAAGTTGTGGGAGAAATCAAATCCTCTTCTTATAAGGTCTAATTCAATGTATATTTTGTTCATAATTAAAGACTGGAATGTGGATGACTATACATGCATGAATGTTTGTCCTATATCGAATAGACGTGTATAAATTCGTTCGTGCAGACACATCACTACACAAAGCAAAGCAAGCAGAAGCATTACACTTAATTGAAGCTCAATTATTTATTTAAAAAATTGCTCAATTAATTGAGCTTGCTTTGTGGGAAGAAAAGTATAGGAAAATTACAAAACTTGACGTTGATTGAGACTCGGGAATCATGAATAGTAATGGTATTTCCCATTAAACCATCCAAAAAAAAATTATATTCCAAAAGAAAGGAATTCTTTTGGATGGTGGGATCATGGCCGACAAAGGCATCGACAAAGTGTAAAGAGCTTTTCTCTTTAAAGTACATATATGTTCCAAACTTCGACATGGGTGGAGGAATATAATTAATTACTATTAGTACGTTTTTTTCTCACCACCCAAAAAAAAAAATATTTAAATAAATAAAAAATAACCCACTTGAGCATAGGTGGAAGCTTATATTTTCTCCCACCAAATGATGATCGACAGGAACGCATATGGTGAAACATCAGAGGTAATGTAAAGTCATCTTTCAAAATTTTGAGTGGGGTACGTGTCTCCAACATAAATAAACTCAAGATATAGGTCAAATATAAAATAGTAAACATCTTAAATGTATGCTTTCATGTTCCCTTATATTTCTGAAAGACATAAAAATAAGAGAAGGGTTATGACAATTTTTTTTTACAAACTTATAAATTACATTATGTTTGACAGGTAATACTCTACTCAAGAGTGTATTACCGATCAGACATAATATAATTTATAAGAGTTTGTAAATAAAATAAATATAACATTCTCCTAAAAATAAATATAATGCATGGAGTCTTACTATATTTAACTTGAACATGAATGAAAATATGAGAAAATCTACTCTCACAAAGATCTCATGTAACCTAAAGTGGTATTATGTGGGGTTATTTTCCAAAGAGTTCCTCCCCTTTGTTGCACATTTGTGGTACCAAAATCTATATATAGCCATTATTTTTGGTTTGCTTTATGTGTTCGTTGTGGTATTGCCTTGTTTTAAAGCAATAAATTGCAATTGGCTCATTCATTGATAAACAAATGAGAAGTTACATGTTTTTCTTTAATTTAGCCCATTAGTGCAGTTTTTTAAAAAGGAAAAATTCAAGGAATATGCTCAGTGAATATGCAGCGCGATAGTTTACAAAGTGAAGGCATGCCGTTGGGAATGGTCAAAAACTCCGCAAAACTTTTTTTTATCCTATTTTTTATTTAATTAGGAGCATTTAAAAATTGATAAATTTAGTATTCGTTTACTGCAAGCAGTTAGACGAGCAATCGGATGTATAAAACCTTTTATCTTCAACTTTTTATCAATTGGAATATCGATAAAATCGTTTTGATAAAAACAAAAAAAATCATAAAAATGTAAAATCATGTATAATAATAAATTGAGTTTTTAACGACCATGAGCACGACCAATTATGAATTTGGTTATTGCCAATTAAATTTAGAGACACTTTATCACCTAATATCTTAAATAAATATTCATAAGTAAAATCTTTAACCATGTTTATATAAAATTATTATAATTATAAATAAGTTAATTTATTAATTTGTTAATGAACATCTCATAACGCAGCTCGTTTTAAATTACTTATATTGATTCAATGATTAAATGCAGCTCATTATAATATATATAAATCTGGGTGATTAATAAATAATTCAACTTTATTCAAAAAGATAATAGGTATTTAATAATTAAAGTTTAGAAAGTAGGATGCTAAGAGCCTAATCCTACCTAATCAAATAATGCTACACATGCCATTAATATACTAAACCATTATTCAGTACAACATCAAAGATTCGTGACATATGTATTAGATTTATAATAGGCATTTTTTTTATATATTACATGGAATCTAACAGCAAACTTAACACTCCCTAAACACACCCTATTTTTTATAATGGGCATTATATATATATATATATATATATATATATATATATATATATATATATATATCTATATCAGAATAATATTTCTGCAGTTACTGCAGATAAATTATCTTCATTTACTCCCAAAATGACATTATTTTAAGATTGAAATATTAAAAAATTATAATTATAAAAATTATAATAACTCTAAAATAAATTAAAATTACAAAAATATCATGATTTCCGCTACAAAATGACGTCGTATTAGGCTTTATAATTCTCTGCAGTAAGTCTAATACGACGTCGTTTTGGGGCAGAAATCATGATATTTTTGTAATTTTAATTTATTTCAGGGTTATTATAATCTTTATAATTATAATTTTTTAATCTTTCAATCTCAAAACGATATCATTTTGGGAGTAAATGCAGATAATTTATCTGCAGTAACTGCAGAAATATATATATATATATATATATATATATATATATAGGCATATCGTTTCTTAAGTCACTTGATTTAACTTTATCTCCGGTCATTAAATCATATGATGAATCAATAATAACAAAGGAAGAGAGAGAAAAAGAGAATCGTAACCATTTAAAGGTGAATTAATTAATATAAGGAAATAAATAAACAATACGAAGAAATCTTGGGGTAACCAAAGATAAATATGTCTCAAGCGACTTGAGAAATATTTCTCTCTCTCTCTCTATATATATATATATATATATATATATATATATATATATATATATATATATATATATATATTGAGCCACTTGAGATAAACTTATCTCAAGCTACCCTTTTAATTATATACTACGGGTAGTGCATAGTTATAATGTTAACATTATTTTTTTTCTTTTTCTCTCCAAGTCAGCAGACAAGTTCTGAAAAGTGACCAAGGAGATAAAAAAATACATTATCTCAAGTGGCTGGAGAAATATTAACCCCTATATATATGCGGGGCAGGATATTCTTACACCAGTGTAAGAATATGAAGTCTTACACTATATCTTGATCAATAATTTTTTTGCATCTAACGGTTCAAATATCTATTAAATAACAACCATGAGATATAAATAAGATCAACGAACAAGACTAAAAGTATAACGTATACTAGTGTAAAATAATCATAAACCTATATTTGTGTGTGTGTGGCGGGAGGAGGGGGTTAAGATTCTTTTATACCGATGTCAAATTAAAAAGTTTGACATCAAATCTTAACCATTGATTTTCATCAATCTGAAAGTTATAATTTATTAGAAAATAATAAATTAATTAATAAGTGTGGTCTAATAAATTATAATCGTTAGATTCACGAAAATCAATATTTAAGATTTGGTATCAAACTTTTTAATTTACACCGGTGTCATAGGATCATGTCCCTATATATATACACGGAGAAAGTTATATTGACAAACTTTTTTCTTACAAACTTACAAACTACACTAAATCTGACCAGTTATACACTATCGGTTGAAGTCTGACTAGTCATACTTAGTATAATTTATAAGTTTGTCAATATAACCCCTCCCAATATATATATATATATATATATATATATATATATATATATATATATATATAAGGTATGATCCTTTGACACCAGTGCCAAATTTCAAATTTGGCACTTCATCTGAGAGCTGTTAGATCAAAAAAGATCAATGGTGTCACATGCTTAAATTTGACACCTCATCTGAGAGTCGTTAGATAAAAAAAGATCAACGACTCTAATTTGCAAGCATGTGACACCATTGTTCTTTTTTTAATATAACGACTACCAAATGAGGTGTCAAATTTCAGAAATTTGACACTTGTGTCAAATGATCCTACCTCTCATATATATATATATATATATATGGGTTTCAGATATTACTTTAGACAACTTTCTCTAATGTTCATCGAAATGACGTCGTTTTGGGTTGAAAAATTAAAAAATTAGAATGATAAAGACTATAATAACCCTAAAATAAATTAAAATTATAAAAATATCATGATTTTCGTCGCAAAACGACGTCGTTTCAATGAACATTAGATAAAGTTATCTAAAGTAACTTTAGAAAAAATAAACCATATATATATATATATGGGATTTATATTTCTGCAAATGCTGTATGTGCAGCAATCAAGTACTTGTCATATATATACTTGAAAGCATTAAATACGAGAAATCATAACTACAAAGGATGAAAATATTAAATGTGAGGAATCACCATACACCTGTCGTTGCTGTATGTAAAGCGTCAGCAGCATTAAATACGGGAAATCATAACCATACAAAGGATGAAAACATTATATATGAGAAATCATAACCATACACCTGTTGATGCTGTATGTAAAACAACGGAAAAAATAATTATATATATATATATATATATATATATATATATATTGGGCAATATTTTTCTCATGTAGTAGGAGATAATTATTATCTCCTATAGACTCGTTAATGTATGTGGGGTCCACTTTCAGGAGGAGAGAGGAAAAAAGTAAAGTGAGATCCATATTGAGTTTGTGTATGTAGGAGATAACTTTTTTGTTATGTATGAGAATAATAATTCCGAAATATATTTGGCTTGCATATTTCTCTCCCTTAATTAAGGGTGCCGTTCTTCGGCCCTCTTGCATTCTGTTTGTGATTTTTTGTGTAATGTTTCCCGTGTGTGTGTGCCCGTGTAAGTACGTACACGGGAAAGCAAAGATACAAAAATGGTCCCACGATCTTAAATTTTATTATTGCAAATTGCAATTTGTCTGCTCTGGACATATATTTTGGAGATGGACCCATTGATGTGTGGCTTGGAGAGCACGGGGGACCACAGCAGAACACATGCTTGTGAGTTGTTACCATCAAACAATGTGGGCTACATTCATGTGGGACAAGCATTGAAAACCCAAGCATTACATGATTTTTCTTTTTTCGATCAAATTTGTCCGGGATAATTTTTGTTAAAACATTTGTCACAACTCAAAATCAAAAATTGCTACGGTTTGATCATGAATTTCTTATGAGCTACAACTAGTATAAAGAACTTGTACTTTGAGACAATTATATAAACTTATTTAAAGTAGTTGCAAATTTTTAATAAAGCATCTTAGTTAATTTAAAATGAATATTTTGTTTGTTGAATGTGTTAGGATTATCGAGTACGTGAAATATAGAATATTATATAAATTCACTCACTTGTTTGAAGCTTAGAAAACATATTACTACAAGCCATGAATGCAAGTTATAGTGAAAATCATTCCAGAAGGTGGAGTGGTACCTAAGATGTCTTATATATGTACCAAAAAAAAAAAAAAAAAACTGTCTTATATGGTTTAAATACAAAAAATCTTAATATCAAATGGTGATGGTGTATGAGAGTTGAGTAGTGAAAAAAAAAGGGCTTCAGCTGGATCCTCATATACCACCTTTAGGAGGGGCTTAACATCTTTATTGACCCGCTCTGCACTTTAGATTAGTCTCATAGCTAGCTCTAAGAGTCAAAGTTTATGGAAATATCAGAGGAGCCTACTAGCCTCAAGGTAATTAGAATATTTCCAAAAAAAAAAAAAAAGCCTTTGATTTCAAAAAACCATCCAACTTATTGTGAATTTATAATTAACCAAACAAATTACACTTTATTAGCAACACTATATATTAGTTGTTATGGCTTCTATCAAGTGGGTTAAGGGGGAGTTCCATAGCGAAGGACTACTATCAACGAGTTAAGTTACTTAACTAGCAAATGAGTCTGACCATGTGTCTTAACCCAAAATCTTAAAGCATTGAGTTCACGAATTCTCCCACTTATATCAACTTTACTTAGTCTATTACTAACCAATGTGAGACTTCATCATACTTAAAAATTTCAACAACCCCCCTCCCCTCAAGTTTAAAGCACCACATTGATATGCTCCCTCTTAGTATAAGTCTCTTTGAGTATCCCAGATCAAAGTATCCAACCCGCATTTTAGTCAAACATCTGATTATCCCGAGCTGAATCCAACTCTGATATCACTATCCGGCGAACTAAATGAAGCCCATGACAGGCGATTGATGTATAAATAGTTTTTATTAATAAGACTAAACGGAAAGTCTATGTTAATGCAATTAAAGCAATGCACTATGAGAAAAGAAAGAAATAATAAGGAAAAGAAGATTCAAATGTAAATGTTTTGTTCCTTTTCGTCAAATGAAAGCATAAAATTCTTTTTTCCAAAGGATTTTGCGAAGCGGGCCAAATTTAAGTAAGAGGTTTGATTCGTTTAGGAGATGGGGTATATGTTTATTGAAAAGGTTAGAGTATCTCAATGTAAGACTTTAGTCTGAATCAGAGCTTAGATGAGAAATCACCAATGAAATCTTAGGCAAGAGCTGGGAATCAAGGGGAAGTGAAGGGTACAATTGGCTGTGGTGAGGCTATAATTCAATACAGTAATAACAATAGAGAATGATGTCTCAAAGGTGGCTCCTCAATGGAGGAGTGAGATATTTATAGTGGGACAAAATTCCCTTGTGTAGAAAAGATGAACCTAATTGTTCTGCTTTGTGGTCTCCACTATGCGTGAGGCATGTATAATAGGAGTGAGATATGATGTGATCATGAAACATTTGTCATATTCTAAGGGTGCAAGCACTTAACCTCTATATTGGACCTTGGTGATCGTTCCATAACGAGATCAAATCTCCGAAGATAGTTTTAAATCTCCCTGAACACTAATGTCCTCCGAAAATAGAAAACCATCTAATTAGCATAATTGTTAGGTTGTACTAACTCACTTCGGAATCATAATCCCATTATCACAATACAAAAGCATCAAGGATATACCAAAATTATGAAAGGGATTAGGAGTTTAAAACACCAATTAGGTTAAATTATCTTTATGGCTTTCTAAACCTTTTTTTTTTTTGTAATTGATATATAACTAATGTTATCCAGGATTCGGTCTAACGGAATCACCTAACATATATCCAATTCCTACTCCACGTTATTTTGCGACTGGTCTTGTAATCTATGAACTAGAAAATGATTGTGATGAATTATTTACTTGTGTTTTTGTATTAATTAATTACTTGTTTTGTACTGTGGTTTCTTAGGTTAGTAGTTTCCTTCTAAAGGTCACAATTTCAAGCGGAAAATTGGCAAATCGAAAGCTTTTCAATTCATGAGTTAAAGGAAGCATAATGATTCTGTCCTCCACTTGTCCACAAAATATAAACTTAGTTTTGTTTAATGGAAAACTTTTTGTGCTTTAAAAAATATAAGTTATGTCCTTTTAATTTTTTTTACTCTAATAAATACTTCCGCAACATGAGAAAATCAAATCCCTTAAAAGATATAAGTTATGTCCTTTTAATTTATTTTAGTCTATGTACTTCCGATAGTACATAGTTATAATATGAAAAGTTACATTTTTTTTTTTCTATTTCCTCAGTCATATCAGCTCATATCAGCTGACATATAAAGTGAAAAAAAAAGTAACTTTTCATATTATAACTATGTACTACCAATAATACATAGAGTTAAAAATTAAAAGGACATAACTTACATCATTTAAAATAACACACACCAAACCCTTAATTTAAATATAGTCTGTATTCTAATTCATCTTTTATGTTGGCATAAAGCCCACACTTTTGACTAAGCTATGAGCTATCACTAATTCAGCACCCACCTAAGGAATCATTAATATGGCAATGGCATATATATCCAAAAAATAAGGGGAAAGTGTGTGTCATTTTAAAGGACGTAAAGTTATGTCATTTTAAGAGAGAGAAAGAAATAGATAAAGGAAGAGAGAGAGTTAACAAAAAAAATAAAGGTGTGGGTCCCATCTCTTTGTGAGAGTGAAAGGATCTCTTTGTATGAAAATTTAAAAGGATAAACATTTTTCTCAAAATAAAATAAAAAACCCACTACAAATTGTCACCCTGAAGTGCCTTATCAGTTAACACGTACATTGCAACTAAGGAAACATTGAACATATGAAATTAACAGTGTTGTCTTCTTTTGGCTCGCAATTTGCTGTTTAATTTGAGGGGTTATCGGGCTACGGATTTGGATTCTATCCTATGTAAATAAAACATGACATAGCGGCGTGAAAAGATTATAATTATACAAAAATAATTAACAATTTCAATATATATATATATATATATATATATATATTTTTTATTATTGATTCACCTTTGTATGATTATGATATTCTCACATAATCATATCATATTTTTTACACACAAGAGAATTCGGATCCAACTTATAGTATATTCCACATTTTTTATGGGAAAAAAAACACAATTGGTTGATTATTAAAATATTTCATTTCTAAATTTCTCGTGATGAGCTGGTAGCAACTAGTAAATTAGGATTCCAATATATACATTTGGGAAAATTAATCAAATCGAAAACAGACAAAGTATGTATGAATTATTATTCTAAGACTAAAAACGACGACTATAAAGACTAAACAATTAAATCCACCCGTTTTACCGCATTAATGTTTCAACAATAATTATATGGAAGCGGAAGCTGCTACGACACTGCTTATATATATATAATGGCCAGAGCAAAACCCAAAGATGATTGCAGCAAATAATAAAAGCATGTATCTAAATTTCATCAAACTTAGTGAAGTAGATTATTACCAATAAAAAGACAAATATGTGTATAGCTTTAATAAGTGAATGCAATACAGTGATACGCATGGCCATTAGAATAATTGAAAGGAATAATTTCTTAAACTAAAAAATAATTTCCTCTTGTTGATTGAAAAGCTAGCTAGCTATATAAAAGTAGAGTGGGGAAAGATAAATGAAATATGGTGTTTTATTATAAGGAAACGACAAGGTTCCAAGAAGTAGAAGCGATACATAGGACGCACGTTCACCTTATATTAGGGGAGCCTCCATGTGATAACCGTACAACCAATTTGTTTTGTCATTCTGTTTGGCTCTATGCGTCTTTTTCTTTTCGTCTTGCACGTGCGCCCCTCCTCTCTTTCTTTACCTACTCCTCATTCTCCACATACTCGTACAATATAATTAGGACGGAGTTATGTTTACCTTTTTTTGAAATGTTCTCTGAATTATTAGTAAATCATTTTAAATTCTTTTTAGCATAAAAATTTAACTTAAAAGAAAGGTATTCATTGTTATTAATTACCTTTTCTCACATCTTATCAGCATCATGTCTTATCAAATTAATCAATGTGGTTGGACGATTTAAAAGAATAATTTCATTTTTAACTTATTACCTAATATCCAAATCTATCTTTTTTTAAGGTGATGATGAATTTCAAATTTATCAAACTTCCTTTATTTTAGGTAGTCATATTTATTTCTTATTTTATCTTTATTTATGTTTTTAAATTCTGATTGGCTTGTAATTGCCTCTTTTAAACGCCAATGAAAAAAAATCTCAAAATCATATTTAAATTTTTATTCATAAAATTTGGAGAAGTTTATTTCCTTCTTCATTTTTAGTTGCACTAAGTTTGTGTTGGCTAGTGTTCAATGCAATGCACCCCATTAACCTTGGATAATAAGCCTTATCCAATATTAGGTAAATTTATATATGAATAAAGGGTTAAAACTCACATGTATGGCTCTTGAAACCCTAACATTTCTAGTTATTATTGTGCACACATACTCCCCTTGGCTCCCAACCTCTTGTATGTGCACAATGATCTACCATCATACATTGTTGTTTCCTTCATAAATATCGAAGCTTACAGATCCTGCAACAACCTTGATCCACTAGGATCAAACATTAACACAATTATTAGAAGTAAAAAAATCTATTCATATGTAAATATAATTATAGATAGATATTGATTTAAAGTTGATTCATAACTAAGTTTATAACCAAAGTGTTGATATTTTATCAACTAATTAATGTGATGAAAAATGTTCTAGTTAAACCCAAAAAAATATTATCTATATATATGTGGTTGTGTAACTAACTACAATTAAACCATAAATTCTAATCCCCCCCCCCCCCCCCCCTCTCACTCGTTACACTCTCCTGTCTCACATTGTGTGAGGAAATTATGTAAAATAATTCCAAATTTCTGAAGGTGGCTGCCAATAAATTTATTAGTTTTTTTATTTTTTTTATTATTATTATTATTTTTTTATGAAAAATCACCTAACCCCAAATTGATAAATCCTTAAGGGATTTATACTTCTTATGCAACATAAGACGAGCCTTTTCATGTTACACTCACATCATTTTGTGTGCCAATATTTTTTATTTTTTTATTTACTTTTTTCATGGGACCCTAACCCCAAATTGATAAATCCTTTAATTGCATGAACTCAATCCCATTTCTTGTTACATCTAGAAGGTTGGCATTTTAAATTTTGTTGCTTGGTGTGTTGGGGCTTTCTTTGAAGAGGCTGACTTTCTTGACAACTAAATGAAGACTATTATGATGTTGTCCTAATTTGCATACTTCTATACCGATTGCTGGTCTTATTATTAATACATGTTTCACATACAACTTGCTTCATTGTTATACTGGTTTTCCATTGTTATTGGCATTAACATCTCTGTTGGACATACAAATCATGCTTCCTGTTGGAACATCATGAATTGGTTTTATCCAAGTTCATGTTGGAGATATCATTCATGACATCAAAATATTAAAATAAATGCTAGTCAATCGCTTTATTGGTCATGCGTATCTTTGCAGAAGCACATTAGATACTTTATCTCATGGTCACATGATAAAAAAATCATAGTAAAGCAGACATCAAGCTGATACAAACTTCAAGTCTATTATTTGCATGGCCAACTTGGCATTGGTAGGAATTCAATTGAATTATCTCAATTGCGTATTATTGCCAAATTAATATAGCGATTTGATTTTCTCATGTTATATGAGAATTCAATTCTCATGTTGTGACTCAACTAGTGGTGTGTTCCATATTTATTAAAAAAAAGAAAAATAAAGAAAAAAAATTGCACACAAATCGAAGAGTCACTAATATATAGAGTTAAATTCTCATGAACATGCGAAAAAAGTTTTCCCATTAATATAACTCACATTTTTTGGGAAAAACCGACATGCCAAGCTTTCGTGAGACCCTGTTCCTCGCACACAACACAACTGGACAGGATTCTGCCTTACAAGAACAAATTCATGCCTTTGTTCCAGAAGAGATATATGAAAAGTAAATAAATAATTCTACAATATATTTTCACACACATTTAACATGAAATAAAATATTTTAAAATTAAATCTTATTATTTTGATGATGAAATATTCCAAGAAAATAAAGAGTGAATTGTGTAACTTAGATTAGATGCCATGCCATGCCACCATGAAAAAGTTTAAAAGAACATGTACAATGCCACTTTAATATTTGGAATATTCTGAAAGTGATTCGTTCCCCTAAGTGCATGAAATCTGTCATAAAAAATTGAGTCTTCTCTTCTCTTCTTAATTATACCGTGTTTAAAAGATTAGTAAGGGAATAAAATAAATTTAGTTTAAAATATTTGGGTGACTTTAACCAACCCCCTAATTTAAGGATAAATACTTTCCATTGTAGATTAATATGACTAAAAATAAACTTTCTATTTTTTTTAAATATTTCTTTTTTTTTTTGGTAAATTTTTTTTTTTTTTAAATATTTCAATCATTTCGTGACTAGTCCGATTTAAGGTGAGTTCAAGATTAAAATTTTAAATTCATCTTAAAAGTGCTGCCGGAGAAGATCGAATATATTTCTCACCCCTGCCTATTCAATTCTTATGAATTGACTAAGCTATAAGCTATGATAATTTGGTAAACTAATTTTTTTTTGTTCATAATAAATTCCAGCTGAAATAAATTGAATTTCCTTCTGAACAGTGTATGTACAATGTATGTAATATTGCTAAGAAAGTTAGAAATATAATAGGGTTATATTACAGAAAAGTTATCTGTAATAAGTCAATACAACGTCATTTTGTGATAAAAATTGTGATGTTTTTGTAATTTTAATTTATTTCAGAATTATAATAATCTTTATATTTATAATTTTTTAAAATTTTAATATTAAAATAACGTCATTTTAAAAATAAATAAATATAACTTATATGCATTAACGTAATAAATATTTTTTCGCAATATAATAAGACTGTCACTTGGCAAGTAAAAAGTCAAAACGCAGAGAAAACACGAAAAATAAACAAACCCAAAACAGAAAGAAAACGCTATAAAAAGTCACATCGTAACCAACAAAACCTCTCATTCTCTCCTCTACCACCAAAATTAAATGGATTCAGCAACGGCAGCTCCACCGTCGCCGGAGCTGGACCTCAACAATCTCAGAGCACTCAAAGTCCTCGGAAAAGGTGCCATGGGCACAGTCTTCCTCGTCCACGACACCACCGCCACGGCCTCCGCCGCGACCCCTTTCGCACTCAAAGTGGTGGACAAAACCTCCATCCACGCCAAGCTCGACGCCGACCGCCGCGCCCGCTGGGAAATCCAAGTCCTCTCCCAACTTTCCCACCCATTCCTTCCTTCAATTCTGGGCACATTCGAATCTCAACAGTTCCTCGCGTGGGCCCTGCCTTACTGCCCCGGCGGCGACCTTAACGTCCTCCGTTACCGTCAAACTGACCGCGTCTTCTCCCCCGCCGTCATCCGCTTCTACCTCGCCGAGATCCTCTGCGCTCTCGAACACCTCCATAGCATGGGCATCGCCTACCGCGATTTAAAGCCAGAGAATGTCCTCATTCAACGTTCCGGTCACGTGACCCTCACGGACTTCGATCTCTCTCGCAAGCTCATACCAAACACCATCAAAATCGCTGATTCTTCTATACCCTTGCCAAATTCCAAGCCTCCAGAACCTCCCCGGAAACATCGCCGGAGCTTCTCCCGGTGGATCCCGCTCCTTCCGCTGGACACAAGTCATCATAGCATTAACGGCTTGAAGAAGACCAAGTCCGCCCGAGTCAGCCCGGTGAGTCGACGGAAGCCGAGTTTATCCAACGGCGAACGGTCCAACTCGTTCGTCGGCACGGAGGAGTACGTTTCGCCGGAGGTCGTCCGCGGCGATGGCCACGAGTTCGCCGTTGACTGGTGGGCCCTGGGGATACTCACCTACGAAATGATGTACGGTACGACGCCGTTCAAGGGAAAGAACCGGAAGGAAACATTCCGAAACGTGGTGATGAAACCGCCGGCGTTCATCGGGAAACGTTCGGCGTTAACGGACCTGATCGAGAAGTTGTTGGAAAAGGACCCTGCACGGCGATTGGGTTACGCGCGTGGCGCTGCGGAGATCAAGGAGCATGAGTTCTTCAGAGGGGTTCGGTGGGATCTATTGACGGAATTGGAGCGGCCGCCGTTCATTCCGTCGAGAGATGACGGTGCCGGTGAATTGCTGGAGAAATTGTTAACCGGAAATAGAGGCATGGACATTAGGGCTTACTTCCAGAGCTTGAAATCGCCGTCGTTGCCGCCTTCGCCGTCACCATCACCGTCTTCCAAGTTTAAAAGGAATGTTTCTCTCTCAGAATTCTGACGCACGTGTGAGATGAGCTTACTTGCACGTGTAAGAGTTAGTTATTCTTTTTTAGCATTTTTTGTAATTTCCGTGCACATAGAATAACGATTAGATCGTGAAAAACGGGATTAGCGAAGATTAGTTGCTATAAACTCCTAATATATCAGGTGTAAGAGTTGTAGAATACGATTGTTTATGAGATTGGTATATGTGAAACCTTTTTTCGATGTCCTTCACATACACATATCATGGTCTCCAGTTTTTCTCAGATAATTGTGTATACTTTACGTATTTGAAACTGATTAATTAAACAGGTTAATAGTAAAAGGATCCAACAATATTTGAAATATAAACAATGGCAGGTAAAATACATAGGATATTCATAATACCAATTTTTTCTATTAGCACTTTAATGATCATTGGATTCAAAAGTTATTTTTTTTTTCTCTTTTCTTTTTCCAAAAGGAGAAGTAGTAAAAATAGGATAATTATGTACTTTTATACATATACTAAAAACACGATAATTATGACTTTTTTAATGTTTCTACTAGATAAATTATCTATATTCACTTTTAAAATGATGTTATTTTAGATTAAAAAATTATAATCAAAAGATTATAATCTTAAAATAAATTATAATTATAAAAATACTTTAATTTCCGTCCACATTGTTTTGGGTTCAATATAGATAATTTATCTACATTAGTATAAAAAACGAACCCAAAAACTATTTACTTTTTTTATTGCATGTACATAATGAAGTTTCGATTGTTGGGTTTCTACTTTCTTGCATTAAGATCAATGACTCAATCTTGGTCAAATTTGACATGATTATTGTGGTTTTGGACTGAAGAAAAGTGGTCATATAATTAAAGAGTTTAACTGCAATCTTCAAGGGGCATTGAGTGCGAATTATTCGAAATCATAGCTGCTAACAAATTTTCCCCGCGAAAAGTTTATGTTACCTTTATCTAATTACAATATTTGCAAATTTCTTTTGAAAATATATATTTGCAAGGATAAACATTTTTCCTTTGCAATATTTGCAATTTTTTTACTTTGGTATTCAGGTTGCCTTGGGGGAGTCGTCTTTGATGCCCAATTGGCTTATTAGTACGTTGTTATAATTGTAAAGCACTAAGGGCATACCTTTTTTTTTGTCAATTCTCTCTCTAAAGTATTGGCATCTCTTCTCTCTCTTATTGAAATGAAAATGATCATAATGACAATTTTACCCTTGTTATAATTGTAACGAAAATGAGCATAATCGTTAGAACTGTTAATTCCGTGAATAGTCGTGATTTATTATTGTATCAATTAATTAATTAAGCCTCTATACATGATAATGAGCTACAAACTAAAGTTTATAATTCTTTAACACATCCTCAAGCTAGTTCTCATCAGAAGTTTATGGTGCAATTTTCACGAGTTTAACAGATAAAAGATGATAATGAGGTATAGACTTGACAGCCGGTGCATTATTTTTATAAATAATTTAAACTCATAAATATATAATTATCGAGAAACAGATGCTATGATTTTTTTCTCTTTCCGGTAAAAATAGAATGAAAAGTAATGTTATGATTATGGGACAAGTTGTTCCAAAATTAAGCAATTCGGTAATAGCCAATTGCTCCCAAATCTTTTTATGTTTCTTTATCAATGAGTTACTTGCAGGTTTTACCTTCCTTCCAACTAGACACTGCTTAGGTAACTGATTGGTTTCATAGGTCACCAACTTAGAGAATCTAACGTATAGCAGCCAGCCATGTGCTAAATACAAAATTTAATAATTTTGTCGACTTTACAACTTACCTTTTTACGGCAAAATAAATGTGGTCCACCATATTTTATACTCAAATTTACTCCCATGATATTAGTTTCAGTTCATCTAACCTTTTTAAAAAAAAGAAGTTTTAGATTCTCTTAAGAAAACAAACAAGGAATAGAATTGCACTGTGTTCTATGATGTGTAAAATCTGATCCTTAGACGAAGTGTACGTGACTAAAACTTGTAGCACTAACATGAACAAGTGTTATGGGTTGGGAGCAAGTACCATTAATTTAACATCATAAGATACCAAATAGTGGTAGCTCAGTTGGCGCATGAAAGCTAAGCAGGTGAGGGTGAGACTATGTGTTCGAATCTCTCCATTACCATCTTTGAAAGGGTTTTTTAAGGCCTTAATCCTGGACCCGCGCAGAATCGGTTTAGTTGCGAAGCATTGAACCAATTGGAATATTTCCAAAAAATAAAAAAACATCATATGATCATCAGAGGACCCATCGTTATTGTAAACCAAATGTGTCTTTTTTTGTCTTCAACCCTACCTGCTGTCTCAAGTGGTCCTTACAAACACTGGGTCTGCGTTTGGAAAGCAATTAGCAAGTCAGAGCCTTGACTCATGAGTCATGACAGATTCTTGGCCCTTAAGGTTTTGGATTGCATTTCCCTCGACAAACAACAAATCAAGCAAGGTGACTACTTGTTTTGTTCCCATCTCTAAGTTTTAAAAATTAAAATGTAATGTACCAACAAAGTAAAATAAAATATTCTCTTATATTGTTTCTGATTAGACTCATATTTTGACTCTTTTGCTTCTCATCGTGTCGTCTTTCGTACACTATAGAATTGTACGCATAATACATGTTTTGTATTATATGACTAGGAAGATCGCATAATTGAATTGTTGAGTTGCTGAGTTATAGGTATAACTAGGAAAAATCTAGTCTAAGATTATATACTTGTTTGAATAAATAAAATAAGCTTAAATTTTATATGTTTATAACAAACTAAATATTTATTTAATTCATTAACATATTTACCTTTAGGGGACGTTTGCCAGAGGAGAATCCTAAAAATATTATTAAAAAATTATTTGGTAGCCCAAAATATTCACATAAATGTTGGGTTAATTTTTCTGATGCTACGTTTGGTTGTTTGTAAAATATTACTGAAAATGTGAATTGAGGTTAATTATGTCCCAAAAAAATTATCAAATATTCTCATTATATGGAATTCTCTAAATACCAACCATTTAATGGTATTTTAAGATATAATTTTTCTTTATAAACATGAATCCCGAGAATCCGGCTTTTCTGGAAAAAAGTTTATAATCCTCATATCAAATGTGAGTTAATCGAATTCTCAATCTCACTTTCTCATAATTTAAAAAAAAATTCTTCTACCAAACACAGTTGTCAAAGTGTTCGGAAAACTATGTTTAAAGACAAAGTGGCAACATTAGCCCAGAAACGTCGCAATCCAAATCTAAAGAGCTTCTATTATTATTTTCGTCGAGTCCTTTCAAAACGGGCCCAATATATTATTTTGTAGCAAATGCAATGGCCCAATCCAGCCTATATCGTAGTTGGGCTGGATATGTTTGACAAAAAAGGTGGATTTGGCATGTTGTTGTTTATTTCCTTTAGTTATGTTCATAAAAACCAAAACCTCTATTGACATTTGTGATTTTGACGATCAAAGATTTTGGTCCTTATGAACATAACTGAGGGACGATTAGATCGCTTCTACTTAGTATAATCAATATCCATCCGTCTCAATTGAAGTAACCAAACACTACTTAGAACATTGAATAAGAATGTCCATTCCTTCTATTTATTTATTTTTTCTGGATAAACCACGAATATCTTTTAAATATCTTTTATTGGAAGCAATCATGTTCGAGCAAGAAACATCACATTAAACAGGAAGTTTTTTTTTTAAAATACTTTTTTTTCTTAGTTTTAATTTTCTTTCCTGATTTTGGATCCCTTCATGGATAACCTCAATTACTAGCTGCGGTTAAATTTATTGCAAATCTGGTGAACCAACAAGTGGCTCATGACTATGAGGTCATTGCTTTAGAGTTGCTCACGGTTTTTCAGGAGAAGCCTACTGATAACAGTATTGAAGTAGCTGAGGTTTGTCAGGGAATGTGGATCCATATGCATTATTTCCCACCTAAATACCTTGAGGTGGCGTTTGGTTGAAGGTGCAAATGAAGTTTCCTATGCAAATGAGATTAGGATTTCAGAAAACCTTAGTTTGGTGGATTGGATTTTGTCAAAAAGCCATGCATCCCATTTCCCTTGGTTTTTGCTTTCACGATGGAAACCCATCTTTTGGTACTGTTTAGAATCCATTTTCAGAGGTGGTTTTTTGCAAAATGCTTGTTAAATCACTGTTGAAGAAAACCTTCTTACACCCATTATACCCTCCCTCTGATACCCTCCCTCTGATACCCATTAGATAGATAGATGATAGCACTTTTTCTTCCTTGTGTGGTCTGCAGTCGCGGTCTTCCTTGGCTTGGTTGAAGAGCATCTTTTCACACGGCTACCGGAAGAAAGCATCATTGCGTGGTGGTTGTCGACCGGAAGAAGAGCACCGAATCGGACCTGAATCATTGATCTCTGTCTCCTGGTTTTTTGTCTCTGATCTCTGTCACCATAACCAAATACAAGAAGGAGCGATAACCATACCTCTTGTGCTCTAAAAATTGATTTTTTCTACAGCCATCAAAGGTTATAACATTTCCTTTCTCTCCCATCGATGGCAGGTTGGAACACCAACCCTAACGTCTACAACCGGTGCAGAAATCACGAACTCTAACTCACTTTTCTCATGGTTGCTGAACGGAAATGACGAAAGATGAATTCCAATTGCTGAACAGGTTGGAACAAATGCTCCTTGCCAACTTCCCTTTTTCTGTGCTACTGGAACCCTCGTTGGAAGGGAACACTTTTTTAACAAGGCCACCTTACGGATAAAGGAGTCTTGTGTTATTGAAAATTAATACAGGGTTATTTTTGTAACTTCCAACCTTCTTTCCCATCTATATTCTACTTACATCCAAACATGGACATTATAAATTTACTTAATTTCCCCACTAAAAATTTTCCCAACCAAACAACTTTTTTTACATTTTCCTATCTAACTCAATTTCCAACCATTTCCCTATCAATTACATTTCCCTAGTTTTCATAAAATTTCTCTCCAACCAAACGCCCCGTGACAGTGAGTATTCTGTTGCACTATGCTTATTGAAGCTTTTAGGTTGTATTATTTTATAATTATATGCTCTTTTATCTCACTTCTTCATGTCACACCCTGAATCCCTTGCTTTTTGCAATTAACAAAATTCTTTGGTTTTTTTTAAACCATCCGTTTTACTGTTATATTAACACCACTTTACCTACTTTCAGCACTATAACGCAGTTGTCATTGAGTCTGCTAAAATGCTCTGCCATTGCTAAATAGATAGGCAGATATTGGAAGTATTCAAGTATGACTTGTAAAGAAGTACCACATCGACTAGACATAGACCAAGTGATGACCATATAAGTACAAAAGACTCATAAACCTATCGCCTTAAGGTTTTGGGTTGAGATGTGTGTCGGCCCAGTTATTGTTATTTATCGCTTGGCCCATAGATATATCTGTAAAGAATTTTGGACTTCTCCTTACCATTCCCTAGCTGGTCTCTGCATTCTATTAGATCCACTTGTGGTGGTAAGTGACGGTACCAGTGAATGAAACAACACACCAACTTTGTCACATACTGAACAATCAAAATGCTCACACACAATTCAGATACAGACTTAACTTCGCCACAGAACACCCAAAGTGTAATATTCAGTAACACATTCCCTCCTTCAGTCCCTATTCTGTTTTGGCCGTTGTCAGTTGCCATTAGGGCTGGCAAAATGGGCTTAGCCCGTCGGGCTGGCCCGCCCCGCCCACCAAATAGGACGGGTTGGGTTGAGTTTTTCAACCCGCCCCGCCAAACCCACCAGCCCGTCGGGCTCGGCCCGCCAAGCCCCCTTTTTTTTTCAGGTTATCTAATTATTATGTAACTTCGTGCCCTAGATTTCTCTGCATGCAAGTGGCTTTTTCACATTGTTGTGGACTGCTCATACAACACTTTGTTACTTGTTTTGTTATTCTGTTTTATTATTATTTCTGGATTAAAAGATGCATATTTATATGTAGATTATTAAACACTGATCTTCTTGGTTTCATAAGCACATTAGGATTTTATGTAGATTTTTATATGTTTTTATACACACAAAAAATGTGTTTTTATGCAGAATTTATTTTTTTGTATTTTATTTTTATATTTTTTATATTTTTATATATTTTTTTATTTTAGGCGGGCTGGCCCGTAGCCCGCCAACCCACTCATAAAATGGGCCGGGTTGCTCAATTCAACCCATTTTGTCAAAACGGGCCGAGACGGGCCAGTCCATTTTAAGCGGGCCAGTGACGGGCCGGGACGGGCTGGCCCGTATTGCCAGCCCTAGTTGCCATATCACCGTTGTTCTGATCAATTTGGACCTTGTCTCTAACGCTTTCACGTTTATACACAAACTTCAGGGGTCCATCAGTAAGTGTAATTATTACTTATTAGAGAGGTTTATATGCTACAGGATTTAAATTAATATTTTACTGGATTCCACATAGTCAACATTTTGTCACTTGAGAAAGATAGAAGTATGGAGAGCAAGTTGAACGATGAAGTGTTTGTTTTTACAGAAGCTATTCCTCCTGCTTTATAGGCCTTCTCTGTCTGGATTTGTATAATTCTGTGTATATATATTTAGAAAAAAAAAAAATGTGTCAAAGGACGTAAAATTATGCTATATTAAGAAAGAGAAAAAAATAGATAAAGGAGGACAGAGAATTGATTAACAAAATTAAAAGTGCGAGTCTCGTCTCTTCATGAGAGTGAAATAATATAAGTTGTGTAATTTAAAATGATAACCATTTTTCCCATATATTTATAAGAAAAAATAAATTTTATGTTATAGGAGAATTCAAATCTCATGTCATAGATACATCAAGGTAGGGCTGGCAATACGGGCCAGCCCGCCCCGACCCGCCCCGGCCCGCCACTGGCCCGCCTAAAATGGGATGGCCCGCCCCGGCCCGTTTTGACAAAATGGGTTGAAACAACCCGCCCGTTTTATAAGTGGGTTATGAAAGGTTTGTCTACGGGCCAGCCCGCCTAAAATAAAAAAATATATAAAAATATAAAAAATATAAAAATAAAATACAAAAAAATAAATTCTGCATAAAAACACATTTTTTTTTTGCATAAAAGCATATAAAAATCTGCATAAAATCCTAATGTGCTTATGAAACCAAGAAGATCAGAGTTTAATAATCTATATATAAATATGCATCTTTCAATCCAGAAATAATAATAAAAATTAAAATCATATCAAGGTAAAACAGAATAATAAAACAAGTAACAAAGTGTTGTATGAGCAGTCCACAACAATGCGAAAAAGCCACTTGCATGCAGAGAAATCTAGGGCACGAAGTTACATAATAATTGGGTAATCTAAAAAAAAAGGGGGCTTAGCGGGCTAGCCCGCCCCGTGGCGGGCCGAGCCCGACGGGCTGGTGGGTTTGGCGGGGCGGGTTTGGCGGGCTGGTGGGTTGAAAAAATCAACCCAGCCCGCCCTGTTTGGTGGGCGGGGCGGGCCAGCCCGACGGGCTCAGCCCATTTTGCCAGCGCTACATCAAGGGTGGGACCCACCTATAAAAAAAAAAATGAGTAACACGCCTTTTTATGGTGAGTATATGAAAGGTTTGTTTTCTCATGCAACATGACAAAAACAAACCCCATATTTATATTGTTATCCTTTGCTCGTATGTAATAGGGCAATTAATTTTCCATTATAGCTCTTGGCCTCTTGCAGCTCTATATATTGATAAAAAATTTTATGTCATATATTAATATTTCGTGATATATTCAACTGAATTTAATTGATTTGTATTGGTCTAAATAAACTTGGTATTTTGATTGTGTTACTATTATATTCAATAAAAGAAGATAATATCCCCAAATATTTTGAAAATTAATATAGATATATTAGTTTTTGATAATTGTATTTAAATAAACTTGGTATTTTGATTGTGTTACTATTATATTCAAAAGAAGCCTTTAAATAGGAAAACCAATACAAAGGCTACGTACTCTTACAAACAGAATCTCTAAGATCCTAACAATCTCCAATATCTAAACTCCTAATTACAAACAGAATCTCTAAGATCCTAACAATCTCCAATATCTAAACTCCTAAACAAATATTATCTATAATTACAAACAGAATCTCTAAGATCCTAACAATCTCCAATATCTAAACTCCTAATATCTAAACCAATTAACAATCTCCAATACTCCCCCTCAAGTTGGAGCATGTAAGGATGAAATGCCCAACTTGGGAAGAAATCCAAGGAACGTGCGCTGTCCTAAGGCTTTGGTGAACAGATCTGCAAGCTGGGCAGAGGAACGAACATGAGCAGTAACTATGGTATTTGCCATGATATGGTCACGCACAAAATGACAATCCAATTCAATATGTTTCGTTCTTTCATGGAAAACTGGGTTTGCAGCTATATGTAAAGCTGCCTGATTATCACAAAATAATTCCATAGGAGTCGAGTGAGAGACACCAAGGGAGGCAAGGAAGGATTTAAGCCAAACTAGTTCTGCGGTAGCGGCTGCCATTGATCTGTACTCCGCTTCGGCTGATGAACGAGAGACAGTTACTTGTTTCTTCGTTTTCCAAGAGATTGGTGAACTTCCCAACATAATAAAGAAGCCGGTAAGAGATCTTCGAGTGAGGGGACACGACGCCCAGTCTGAGTCGCAGTATGCATGGATTTTAAGATCACAATCTGAGCGCAAAAGGAGGCCCTGTCCAGGATTTAGTTTAACGTACCTGAGGACCCGTATGACTGCTTCGAAGTGTGCTTGTTTAGGATGCTGCATAAATTGGGAGAGGATATGAACCACATAGCTCAAGTCTGGCCTTGTAATGGTAAGGTAAATTAACTTCCCAATCAGTCTCCTATATCGTTCAGGGTTCTCACATGCTGGCCCTTCCTCCAAAGCCAGGCGATGATTTTGCTCGATAGGAGAATGTGATGGTTTGCATCCACTAAGACCTGCCTCAGAAAGAATGTCTAAAGCATACTTTCGCTGACATAAGAACAAGCCCTTCTTGCTACGGGCAATTTCGATACCCAAGAAGTATTTCAAGTGTCCCAGATCTTTGATTTTGAAGCACCGATTGAGGTAGGCTTTCACGTCACTGCATGCTTGTGTGTCATTCCCTGCCAAGATGATATCATCTACGTACACTAAAAGGGCCAAGAAAGTGGCTCCTCTTTGAAGTGTAAACAGTGTGTAGTCCGCTCTTGATTGGACAAAACCATACGTTGTCAAGGATGTGCTCAGTTTGGAGAACCAGTTTCGCGGAGATTGTTTCAAGCCGTAGAGAGATTTGTCAAGACGACATACCTTATTGTTTGAACCATTGCTGAAACCTGGTGGAAATCGCATGTAAACTTCTTCGCTTAGATCGCCATTCAGGAAAGCGTTGTGCACATCAAGTTGGTGTAAGTCCCAGTTTTTAGCAGCTGCTACTGACAGCAGCGTCCGAACACTCACCATCTTCGCAACGGGTGCATACGTCTCGCTGTAGTCTTCTCCAGCAATTTGATGGTTTCCGGCGATCACTAGTCGTGCCTTATAGCGTTCCACAGTTCCATCAGATTTATATTTAATTTTGTAGACCCATTTGCTTGGAAGAGCATGTTTTCCTGGAGGTAATTCAGAGATGTGCCAAGTGCCATTATCCTCCAATGCATTAATTTCTAATCTCATGGCCTCCACCCATCGTGAGTCATTCATGGCTTCGCGAAAGTTTTTAGGTTCTTGACCTGCATCGATGGCTGCAACAAAAGCTCGATGTTGCGCAGAAAAATTATTCAAACTAACATAATTACTCATTGGATACTGAATACCTGAGGCGAGATTGGTGTGGACGGTGGGAGGTGAATGTGTTTCAGCCATATGACACGCGTAGTCCTGCAGGTAGGAGGGCGGCTTTCGTGCACGTGGTTGACGTTGAGGAGAGGAGTGCTGCACTACATGTTCCGTTGTAATCGGACGATCTTCTAATGGAGGCTGGAAAGCTGTTATATCAGGACTTTTTTCCAAACGAGAGTCACTCCCCCTTTCCTCCGAAACTGGTTCCTCAAGAATTGGAAGTTCAGAAGGTTGTTCTCTCACCATAGTCTCCTTGTCGATTGCGGGTTGTGCTGGAGGTGAGTTAGGCACAGGCTCATCTCTTGGTTTGGCTTGAAATGGGAATATATTTTCTTGAAAGGTAACATCCCTTGATACAAATCGTTCTTGTGTTTCCAAATCCAGCAATCTCCAACCTTTTTGTCCAGTGGGATACCCAATGAAGGCACAACGTCGTGACCGTGAGGCAAATTTGTCATGAGGTTTGGGTCGGGTGTTAGCATAGCACAAGCATCCAAATGTGCGCAAGGTACTGTAATCTGGTGCTTCTCCATTTAGTACTTCATGAGGTGACTTTCCTTGAAGGATTTTTGTGGGTGTTCTGTTGATCAAATGCGCTGCAGTGAGGACGCTTTCTTCCCAGAATTCAACTGGCATACCTGCATGAAAGACCAATGCTCTTGCCACATTAAGTATATGTCTATGTCTCCTTTCTACCCTACCATTCTGCTGTGGTGTATAGACACACGTGGTTTGCTGCAAAATTCCTTTCTCACTAAGGAGCCTCATTATTTTATTGGATTTGAATTCCGTCCCATTATCAGAACGTATTGTTTTCACACTCTTACCAAATTGATTAGTTACCATAGCCAGGAATTTACTTACTCGATCGTAAGTTTCACTTTTGTCTGCCATCATATATACCCACAAACTCCTACTAAAATCATCCACAATAGTTAAAAAATAATGAGCACCCGAGAAAGAAGAAGTCTTGTAAGGTCCCCAAGTATCACAATGCACTAAATGAAAACAATCCTTACTTCGGGAATAGCTTAAAGGAAACACAGATCGAGTTTGCTTGGCACGTTGACAAACTTCACATGCCTTATTAATTACATCTTTATTCAAAACAAAATTAAATTCTGGAATCAAAGATAATGCTTGATATGACGGGTGTCCTAGCCTGTTATGCCACAACTCCACAGATTTTCCTGCTCGAACTGTTGAAGCTGAAGCACGCGTGGACTGAAACACATATACTCCATCACTAAGTTCACCCAAACCAATCTCCCTCTTCAGCATTAGGTCCTGCAAAGAACAACTTTTATCAGTAAACGTCACTATATTTCTGTTGTGTTTCAACAATTGCGAGACGGAAATCAGGTTACATCTCAATTGAGGCACATATAACACATTTTCCAGATCTAATTGTCCATCAAGTACAACAGTTCCTTCCTTTTTTGCACACGTGACAGATCCGTTTGGCAAGGTTACACACAAAGGTTGAATATTTGTGATTTTTTGTAAAAGGTTTAAGGACCCTGTCATGTGACGAGAGGCTCCACTGTCCACAAGCCATTGGATATGAGTATTCTTACCAGAGAGTTTTTCACTTGATGACCGTGGTTGATCGATCAGTGCCATCAACTTGTTGACAATTTCTGGTGTCAGCATCGAGTTTGTAGTGACCTGCTGCGGGGTGTCAGATGGCTGAGACATCACACGTTGGTTGTTATCCCAAGTCACCGCTGCATGCGCATGCTCCTGCATATAACGTCCCCCCGAACGTCCTCTTCCTCGCCCTCGTCCACCGGTTCTATTTGGTGGGAATCCAATGATATTCCAGCACTTGGAAGGATCGTGGTTAGTTTTTCCACAGTGAGGACATGGGAACCGTTCAGTCTGTTTCTCAAATGGCACACGTTGTCGTTCAGTCTGTTTCTCAAAGGGCACACGTTGCACTGTTTTCTCCATCTTCTCCTTGGATTCAACACGCGATGCATAGCCCACCACGTTCGCTCTTTCTTCTTGATTACGCGCTATGTTACGGTGAGTTTCTTCTTGCGTAACCGTGGCATACACTTTGTTCACAGAAGGCAGGGGCGAGCTATTCAATATTTGTGACCGTAAGTTGCCAAATATGGTTTCGTCCAAACCCATAAGAAATTGGTAGACTCGGTCATGTTCCCTCTCTTCTTCAGTCTCCTTCGCGTATGCACATTTATCTCCACATGCACACGCCTTGCGAGCTTTGCTCCCTTCAAGCTCGTCCCATATTCCTCGCAGCTTTGTGTAGTATTCTCCCACACTGCTGCCAAGTTGTTTTATATTAGCCAAACTCGTTTTGAGCTGGTACTGACGGGAGAAATTTTCCACAGCATACCTTTCTTTTAGGTCGTCCCAAAGATCCTTCACCTCATCAAAGCATTTGATGAATGGTTGGAGCTTTGGGTCAATGGTGTTGTGTATCCAGCCATTGATCATCGAGTTACACATCTCCCAAGCTCGCCATTCTTCTGCGTCTTCCTCGTCTGGTTTCTTCACGACTCCGGTTATGAATCCCAACTTATTTTTGGCCTTAAGTGCGTTTTTCATGAGCTTAGCCCAATTTTCGTAGTTGGCCTCTCCGCGCAGCAATACAGTTGTAAGCAAAATGCCTGGGCTATCTGAGTTTGCCAGGTGATACGGGGACGCCGGGTCCGACGGCTTCAACTTGCTGGCTCCTTCTCTGGCCATACTCGTAGGGCTAGCTTTCACACTTGTCTACACAAACTTTGCGGAAAGCGTGGTTTATCAGGAAGGCTCTGATACCAAAATAAACTTGGTATTTTGATTGTGTTACTATTATATTCAAAAGAAGCCTTTAAATAGGCAAACCAATACAAAGGCTACGTACTCTAACAAACAGAATCTCTAAGATCCTAACAATCTCCAATATCTAAACTCCTAATTACAAACAGAATCTCTAAGATCCTAACAATCTCCAATATCTAAACTCCTAAACAAATATTATCTATAATTACAAACAGAATCTCTAAGATCCTAACAATCTCCAATATCTAAACTCCTAATATCTAATCCAATACAATCTCCAATTCATAATGAATTAATGCAAACTTAATTATCTTTTTCTTTCATACCTCATATCTACTACACTTTGATCATGGTGTCTTGTCCACATTAGAGGAATATCATGACAAGGTAGATAATGATTTTTGTGGCTCACAGCACCAATTTCACCACTTTCACAATGATCTTAATTACATGATTTCTACAATTTTCTTAACCGTGGCTGGTGTATTTATGTACTTTTCTCTTGAAATATGTAGTCCACTCTCTTGATATCTATCGTTTTGCTTTGTGGCTCACACATACAATCCAGTAAGTGGCAAATTTTGTTTTGTTTAGGGTGCTGTGTCAGGAGAATTTTGCCTCAAATTATCGTAAGGCTAATGATGTAGCATGTTCGCTCACAATCTATCAACAAATTTTGGCTCAGTGCTAACCCACTTGCATATCCACGTCAGGTCGATCGTCAGGATATTAATAATGTGAAAATAATATTGAGAGGCTTACCTTTAATTTATCTTTGTTCTCTAACCCACTTGCATATATGGGTTTTTGCTGGGTCCAAGATAGATCGTATTGTTATATCGTATGGTATGCGCTCAGAGATAGTGTATATCAACTGTATACTGGGCTTAAAGCCCCTCCCAATCACTGCACACAAACAATAGGTTTTACAACCAATGAGTGGTGTGTGGGATAAGCTAATCAATCGAGAAGTGAATACTTGGATGTTTGAACTCTTATTTATAGGATTACCTAGGTTTTCAGCCCCCTGAGCTCTCCCATTTTAATCGGGTATAGCCGCCCTTCTGTTGAGATCCAATCCGCCTTAATCGCCCACAATCAGTGACTGTTCCAAGCTGTTGAGATACTCAAGAATCTCCTAGTGAGATCTCCTCCTCGGCGGTTGTGATGCTTGCACTACATCCGTAACAGTTTTCATTTTATCCTTTAACATGACACAATAAAATTTCCTACACACATAATATTTTGTGGGGCCCACACTTTTTAAAACAAAAAAATAAATAAAAATTAAGGCACGCAAAATGAATTTATTTAACATTGCATAATCACTTTTTCTACAACATAACTCTTATAAAACCCTCATCAAGGTTGGGTTTGGATAAGGATTCTGTGTGCGTAGTTGAAGATACTTGATTCAACAGCAAATATCAAACACCTAGCTGAACCCGAGGCTCATTATAAGCTTCTCATTAACTCGTTTTATTTCCTCAACAATACGGAATTATGTCCGTAAGTGGTTGAAAGAGCGTGTTGTAATTAATGCAATACGCAGAGCGGGTAAGCAATTTGTTTTGCTTAATTAATGGCATGTCTAATTATACGATTGTGATTGTGTTATCTCTCACTAGTGTTTTCATTCAAACAATGATTCATGACCAAGGCGAAAATAAATCACAAAGAAATCGGAAGAGGATGAACTATATGCGTACGTGTGGCATATCCTTAAGCTGTTATACATCATTTTCTTATATGATTCCACTTTTTAAGATGTTTCCGTCTCATATCACATAAAACTTTATGGGAAAAGTGTTTATTATGTAAAGTTATATTCTATAACCCAAAACGATATTATTTTGGAGTTTAAAATTAAAAATAAAATAATATTGTAAAATTTTTACTTTTCTTTTGTATTATGAATTTTATTAAAATATCATTCATTTTATTATTTTGAATCCCAAAATGATATCATTTATATTTTTTTGAAATTGCATAAGATAATTTCATCTCCTATGATAAGATAAACATTAATCCCAAAATTTAATAGCTGAATTCATATTTTTTTTTCTTTCTAAAAATGAACAGAAAAAATTATATATATATATATATATTCAAGGATTGGCTCTGACGCTCATGCTATATTAAGCGAAATGAATATTTTATGGCAAATATATTTATCATGCCGTTGAATTAATTTTGTCTTATGCATACATAAAAAGGATGAGATCCATTTTTTTTCTTAGTGAATCTCGTTCACTTCTTGTATGCTCCATGAGTTTCCCTATATATATCATGAGTTTGATATTTCTCTTGTTATAGGAGATGAAATTATTTCCCATATATACATAAAAGTATATGAGTTTCATATGAAACCATACGAAGAGAACAAAAAAAAAATATATAAACCCCATATATTTTTATGTATATATAAAAGATAAAAATTATCTCTCACGTTATAATGGCCATTAAACTCATATTTTAGTGCTAGTTTCCATTGTATTATTATTAACCTATATATAGAAGTCTTTCTTAAAATTTAAAATAGGTAGTTGTAGGGCTTGTTCTGCTAAAGTGAGCATAGTCTTGCACGGATCGATCAATCCAAAGGCAACAATAATTAAAGCCCCAAGGATAAAACGTGCTGACTAGTAAGCCTAATTATGAGAAGGCACTATGCAATTAGACTTCAGTTTTGATGCTACAAATAAAGGAAGTTTAATTATTCGGGCAATTCCTCAACTGCTGCATTTGTAAATATGTCCTTGCGCATTTAGGAATGAGTCAAGTATTTTCATCAGTTTTCTTGTGTCACATAAGAAACCAAACCTATCATATTCGCTTAGCTTCATCGTTTTCTTGAATGCAAATTCATTCACCAACAAGAACAGGTTGCTTTCAACCAGGAAAGTACTCCTATTATTACCATGTGACATGTGGAATTACCAACTTAGCTACGCATAGAGTACATTATTTTATAGTGGACCATTCGTGAGAAATACCTACCCCATAAGTCCTGAGTAATTAAGAGTAATTGAAAATCAACCTCATTGTTTGTATATCTGTCTCCACTCCCCGTATTTGGCTAAGAAAAACTTCCCTTATCCGTCAACCATTGTCATTTATCTTATCTTCTATGTGTCAATACCCAAATTGTTAAAGATGTTCCTACCACGGCTCAAGTTCAATTAACCCATCATATAGGTCGAAAAGCAAGCAAAGAAAACAAATAGAAAGTGTTCTTCGATTTCTATTTTGGAAAACAGTTTTTTAGTTTTTAAAACAAAAAAAATTAAAAATCTCGTTTGATAAGACCTGTTTTGTAAATTTTTTTTGAAAACTATAAGAGCATGTTTGGTTCATAGTATAGGATAAGGTCTGATAGTATAAGACCTGATAGTATAAAACCTGATTGTATAAGACCTGATTAAATTTTAATACTATCCAGCGTTTGGTATGGTATTGTATAAAATAATATCCTTCAATATTTTAAAAATTAATATATTAAAAAATTTATTGTAATATATAAATATTGAAATGATATATTAGTTATTGGGAATTGTACTTGTCAGCAATATTAATACATCAACACCTTATCATGCCTAATCCGTCACTCCTAGGCTTTGATTAAGTTATACATCATTTTGATGTATAAGGGGATCCTGCTGTATAAGCTTATACTATCACTTTTTTTGTTTTTAAAATCAAATTTAGAGAACATGTACGAGTTGTTTTTGTTTTTTGTTTTAATTTTTAACTTTCAAAAAAGGAAAAAAATATATAAAATAACTGTTTCCATATCTATTTTATAAAACAGTTTTAAGGAAAAAAAATAAAATCAGAAAACAGACCCTTGGCATTCTTGCTCTGTTTTAAGTATATAATTGATTAAGCAAGTGAATGAAAGACACCAAGTGAAAGGCTCCAAAGTGAAGTACTAATATTGGGGACCCATGTCCTCTCTCTCTCTTAATACTGTTGGTTCACATGATATTATTCTCTGGCCTTCCTTTGAATTAAACAAAATATTGTTGATAGCTATCCCGCCCCGGCTGACCCGCCCCGCCCCGCCTCGCCTTTGAAGGTGGGCTAGATATTTCAGCCCGCCCCGTCCCGTTTGGGCGGGCGGGATGGGCGGCCCGCCAAGCCCGCAACATTTTACACTAAAAATAAAAAAGGTGGCTACGGGTTCCTTGCTTAGGTGGAGGACCTTAGTAATTTTGAAAAAAAAATTGTGGTTTATACGTTTAATTGATCGAAGTATAACAACTACCCATACATTGCGGTAACGAAATTAGTAGTTCAGACTGTTCAATTAGGATTTCCTTAAATCGAACCAGATTAGGAGTATGTGACTCATATGTAAGATTAAGTGCTGCACAAACAAGCAAATAAATAAATGAATGAAAAGAAAGAAAGCATAAATATAAACTTAGTAACAACTGACAAGCACCCCTTTTTTTCTTCCCTTAACAATCAACAATCTTACGAAGGATATTATTTATTTATTTTTTGACTTCGGTTAGCATATCACTATCAGTATACCCAACCTATGTAAAAAAATATTATTTAATTGTCTATTTTTTAAAAAAAAAAATTTTTTGTCATTTTAAAATAAGCAATTTTGAGTCATTTTAAATGAAACAATGTTGTTTTCATGCATAATTGGTGATTTTTTACATTCTCTCCCCATCACTTTAGTGAAGAAAAGAGAATATATAAAAAATATCATCAATTACACATTAAAACAACTTATTTCATCTAAAATAAAAAAAAATTATATTATTTAAAATGAAGAATATTTATTTATTTTTTAAAGTCATAGATGAAATTTGAATTGTATTAAACTCATCCAAAGAGGTATTTGAGAAATTCATTTGCAGATTTAACTTTATCTTATCCAAATCAAAAATATACATCTACAACTCGAACCATACTAATTAAATAATATTATCTTATCGCAATATTTTATCATTATAGACCACTTTATGTACTTCCAATTAAAACTAAATAATCACTGGATTTTTTTCTATAAATTTAAATGTGTAAACAAATTATCTTGCAGTTTAATTGCATTATTTATTAAAAATAAACAAATCCTCTAAATAAATCAGCGTAATAATCTTTTTACCTACTTAATAAACTACTTTATAAAAAAATATAAGATGCTAATTTTTTTTTAATATTTTCTTTCAAGTAACAAAAATTCTAACTCCTTTTAATAAATTAGCTTTATAACTATCATGATTAATTAGAAACAATATTAGATTGCTTTTTTAGTTTTCAAGCTATTAAATGTTTTTTCCTTTTTGATGAATTCCTTCTGTTTTGAATAACTATAGTGATGATTACCAAAAAAAAAAAAAAAAAAACTATAGTGATGTCATGTCAAAAGGATATGGCTTTATCTATTATCTTAATATTTTTTTGGAAAAATTTTCCATGTTATATGTGATAAATTTTTTTTCTATATATCCTTCGATAACTATAATTGTGTCACTTTTTTTTTTATTTTTCAGGTGGTGAAACCCATAAATTTATCTCTATAACATGAGATGAATTATCTCTTTTAACATAAAATTAATAAAACCCTAATTTTTATATAACTACTTCAAAAAGAAAGTATTAACAATTTTTAAAATTTTAAAATATCAAATTTGTTTAATTTTTTTAATATTTTTAATATTAATTAATTGGGATGATGTTACGGTGATATTTCATTATTTATTAAAAAAATGATATAGCATTACTCCATCAGTTTATCGCACTATTTAAGGCATTATTAATTGACCATATTTTTTCCATTGATAAGTACAATGATGACCAAGTTTATATTAAAAAGAAAAAAAAAGGGGTTAATACAACTATTTACCAAGGAACAAATAATGGTCAATTAATCATACCATAATTAGTAGCGCAATAGACTGATTGAGAGATGCCATATCACTTTTTTTTTTTTTAATAATTAATGCTATATCATAACAATCACTTTTAATCCCTTTGTTTGTTCAATTTTATTTTATTTTTTCTCATTTAGTTGCTACATGTTATTCATTATATACTTAGCAGAAAACCTGTATCGAGACATTTAACAATTTTCTTAAATAAGTTCATTTATGACAATTACTACTAGGAATGCATGCATACTTTCTCAAAGGTGTGTTCAACCTATTATTATATGATACTCGCATTATTACATCAAAATTATATTATTAAAAATAATGATTATATTTTCTACCCCTGTTTAATCTTTCAATTCTTATTATTTTTTATTATCGTTAAATTAAATTTAAATCGAAGGTCTTAAATATCATAATTTTTTATTTTATTTTTTTCTCCCTTTTTCTTTCAACTAATTACACCTCTTGCTTTCTATGGCTAATTTAAATATATTCTAATTCTAACATTAATAAAAAGATAACAAAAATAGAAAGATAAAATAAGTAGGCAATAAAATCATTCCCTTTTTGAAATATATTATTTATGGAAAAATTATCTGTCATTTTAAAGGATGTAAAGTTATATCATTTTAAACTAGAGAAAGAGATAGATCATAGAGGAGAGAAAATTGATCAAAAAAAAATAAAGTGTGGGTCCCACTTCTTTGTAAGAGTAAAATTATATAAGTTGTGTAATTTTAAAGGAGAAACACTCTTTCTATTATTTATAAATATTCACGTAACCACTGCTTCTATCTTTGTAAAATAAAAAAAAACCAACTTGGTAAGTTTTGTTCTCTTAATATTATTCGAAGAAATGTGTTGTATTTTTAGAAGGCATACAATTTTTTTAAGAGAAAGATAAATACAAAAGATGTGAAATTTATTGAAAAATAAAGATAAAAAAAATATGAGTATCATTTCTTTGTGTCTAATTCACTATTTCTAAAAAAAAATAAGATATATATTTTCCCCTTATTTTAATTTTAGAGATAGTATATTCTTATGGAGAAGGATATTGTAACAAGTAATGATATTATTAATATTACTAGTAATCAATTTCATTGTTAGATCGATTATGTGGATCTAACCGTTATATTTATTTCCATCTTTGTATGATTATGATTCTCCATATTTAAAGTGAAAGCATTAAATATGAGAAATCATAACCATATTAATGTGAAAATAAATATAACGTATTAAATATGGGAAATCATAATTATATAAAGATGAAAATAAATATAACCGTTAGATCAACATAATCGATGATCTAACAGTAAAATTGATTGGTATTACTATTAAGGTAATGAAATTCTCATGTTGCATAAGAGTAGGGTAATTTTCTACTGACCCATCGATGCTTCTACTTTCTAGTTTATTTTCTTTCTCTCTCATAATGGACCCACTTTAGTTGAGTGTGCATAAGAAATTTTTAAGATTCCTATCACATGAAAAATATAAAGCCCTAATATTAATAGTAATACTATTTGTTCGTTGCAATATCCTAACTCTATTCTTATTAATTTTTTCTACTACCAGATTGAAAAGTTATTTTTATTTTCGCACAAAAAATTGATGGTCGAACATCTTTAATTTATTACTCCTTATTTTTTTTTTTCCAAAAAAAAAACCCATCTTCACCGTTGTGAGCAAATTTCTGTATGGAGAATGAGAAAGTGAGCGTCAATGGAACTAATTTGCAATATGGCAGATTTCTTGGGTGTGGATTGTTTTCGACGAACCTTGCTCCACAAAGTTTTGATACACAGATGAATCCCCATCAATCATCATCGTTTTGCAGTGAAGCAGATAGATACGAAGATGAAATACTCCTTATGTAGAGTTGAAGTTCGATACAAAAATGTTATGATGTTTGTGGTAATGTATTCTCTTCAATTTCAATGTTTACACCTTATTCCTAAAACCCTTATGCAATTGAAACCTGCTCTCATGTCTCAAGAGTAAAAATGAAAATAATAAAACTTTCAGGACTGAAATGTAAATTAGGATAAAAGGTAATATAATATAATATAATATTATATAAATTAGTTCCTACCTCTGTATCTAGCTACACACGGGTTGCAATGTATAAACCTCCACTAGTGTAAAAAAGATAACTGACAAATCAGTACCTACCCACGGAGTAACACCAGGTCGTGACTTATCAACTATATCCATGTGCAATCTTTTGAGTATATTCATATTCATTCATGGATTCATGTCCAAACTTGGATAACCAGTTTTACAACTTTAACACCCGTGCTTTTATTTTTTTGTCCATTGTTCATCCGTGAGTAATTTGTTTTTGTCCTAGTTACCAAGTTAATATAACATCCCTCTCCCATGTTATAATTCCGGGTTGGCAATGTTATTTATTAGTTTCCATATCAAATTAACCTTATCTTTCACGAGATGATCTCCCATGTTGTAATTCCGGGTTGGCAGTGTTATTTATTAGTTTCCATATCAAATTAACCTTATCTTTCACGAGATGATTTTAAGCGTTACTTCGTTAACGACACCTGCACTGCACTCCAACCTGCTTTGTTTTTTACTATATATATATATATATATATGTGTGTGTGTGTATCCATTCACATGTTTATACTGTCTTAACCATTCCCCTTTGTCGTCCTCTGCTTCCTTCCTTGTGTATGTTATGTTATTCTTCTCTCACTTTACTGAATTTCGAGTTGTCTTTTTTCTCTCTCTCGCTTCAATTGAGAAATCCAAAGTCACTTTTTTTTTTAATTTTATCTGTTTTTGTTTTATTCAATTTAGCCAAGTTCTTAATATCTGCTATCTGGGTTGTGTTCCATTTCATTTTAGCTCTACTTGAAATGAGGTTGTCTATTGGGTAGAGTTTGATGCTTTTTTCGTTTTAATCCATTTTGCTTAATCTAAGATTCTTTGTTTTATGGTTTGGATTTCTCAGGTGGATGGAGGCTTTTGTGTTTGTGTTTGTGGTCCTTGTGCTGTATGGTAGTGCTGGTGGTAAAGAGTGCACAAACACTCCTACCCAATCACACACGTTCAGGTATGAGCTACTGGCATCAAAGAATGAGACGTGGAAGGCAGAGGTGATGTCTCACTACCATTACCATTTGACACCAACCGATGAATCGACTTGGGCAGATTTGCTGCCGAGGAAGTTCTTGTCAGAAGAACACCAACATGATTGGGATATGATGTATAAGAAAATTAAGAACATGGGTGTGTTCAAGTCACCTGAAGGCTTTCTCAAAGAAGTGCCTTTGCAGGATGTGAGGTTGCTTAAGGGTTCCATCCATTGGAGGGCACAGCAGACAAACTTGGAGTATCTGTTGATGTTGGATGTTGACAATTTGCTTTGGAGCTTCAGGAAGAACGCTGGTCTACCAACTCCTGGAACACCTTACGGAGGCTGGGAAGGTGCAGATGTTGAGCTAAGGGGTCATTTTGTTGGTTAGTTTTTTTATTTATTTCATTAATCCTCTTAACTGTTGTTATTGTTGTTGTTGGCTTTTATTTACCAAATCTAACTTGTGTCCTCGTTTAATGTTCTTTATTAATACTCACCTCTTTAGCTTTCTTAATGAAGACATAAGATGCAATGAAAGCGTAATAACTCACGGTACACTTTTATTCGAATTTGTTATTGGTAGATTAACCCTGTGGTTGGTTCTTTTTAATCTAAAATTCAAAAGGGTATAACTGCATAAGTCCTCTCTTTTTTCTCTTGTAATGCTTTTTCCACTTTTTTGCTTGGTATTATTTTAGTCAGAGCTGAGAGAAGATTAGAATATTTGTTTGAATAAAAATTGCAGTTATGTTTAGAGAATATTTCGTAGTTGATGTTTTACCCACCCAAACAGCCAACAAATGCTCGCAGGCTTTTGTAAAGCTTGCCTTTCTATGTATATGGTTATCTCTGAAGGACTCCTTGCTTAGTTTAAGGTTTGTTCATAACTTCTGAAATATCACTTACACACTAAAGTGTAGACACACGAATGCATGTTTGGTTCTCCTTCGGATTTTAGTGCTCTGCCATCTAGCAAGTACATTACCCCTGGCTGCAACTTTCTGCCTCTGCAGTTTACTTTTCAAGGTTAATTTATAATTGCATGTTTTTGACACTGTGAAGGGCATTACTTGAGTGCATCAGCTCTAATGTGGGCCAGCACACAGGATGGTAGCCTCAAGGAGAAAATGTCAGCTCTTGTTGCTGGTTTGTCTGCGTGTCAGGAGAAAATTGGAACAGGATATCTCTCTGCATTTCCATCTGAGTTTTTTGATCGATTTGAAGCTGTTCAATCTGTGTGGGCTCCCTATTACACCATTCACAAGGTATAATTAAAAATGGATTTTGATTATGCAAGCGCTTTTGGCCTTAATATAGTGGGATTTCAACTATTCAGCTTTGACAGATTTTGGCCGGCCTGTTGGATCAACATACTGTTGCTGGAAACCCTCAAGCTCTAAAAATGGTGACATGGATGGTTGATTACTTTTACAACCGAGTGATGAATGTAATAACAAAGTACACTATAAATAGACATTATCAATCACTGAATGAGGAAACTGGAGGAATGAATGATGTCCTTTACAGATTATACAGCTTAACGGTAGGTTAATCAGTTTGTATAGTTTCCTCAACTCTGTTATGGTTTCATTTGTATGTATAATTTTCTTGACTTGTAGACCTTGTTGATATAAGTATAGTCATTAACATATATGGATTCTAGTCCTTGGTTGAGAGATTATTTTATAAGCATTGGCTTTTCATGATTATAGCACATGTTACCTAGTTATTGCTGTAAACTTCAATTCTGAAGTAAAGTTGTCTTGTTATTCTATGCAGGGAGATTCAAAGCATCTATTGTTGGCTCACCTTTTCGACAAGCCATGCTTTTTAGGGTTGCTTGCAGTGCAGGTAGTGATAACAATATTTGTTATGACAGAATTGCTATTTAATCTTCATTGTCTTATATAGTTGTGGCTGTAAGTTTCAAGGGGTTTCACCGTTGCAGTTGTCTTTCAAATTATTTTTAAAATAAGTTGTATTGCAGTTATAACTAATGTTAGCTTTTAGATGAGTAAGTACATCTGTGAGACTGCACATGATATATTATATGGGTAAAGGATTTCTCCAGTCACCGGAGATAAAGTTATCTCCAGTGAGCTCAAAACGACGTCGTTTTGGGGCGGAAATCAAGGTGTTTTTGTAATTATAATATATTGCAGGGTTATATTAGTCTTTATCATTATAATTTTTTAATCTTATAATCCAATACGACGTCGTTTTGAGCTCACTGGAGATAACTTTATCTCCGGTGACTGGAGAAATACTTTTCCCATATTATATATACCATAAAGTTTCTATGTAAAATTTATGAGAATATAGTTTCTCACGCTGCATGGGAGAGGTGGGACCCACTAAGGAGAAGAGAGAAAAAAAAAAACAAATGGGTCTCATCTACTTTTTTGTGTGTGCATGATAAACTATATTCCCAAAATTTAATTATTTCCTTATTTCAAGTTTAATTTTTATGAAAAACAGATCATGTTAAGAAGAAAATATTGTCAATCGATGTTCATCTTTTTATGTACACAAAAAAATTCCCCTAACTTGAATATTATATATAATATTGTGCTCACCTCCAAAGGAAACAATTAGATTTTTGGATGTGGAATTTAGGCATTATATCGAAGTTTATAACGAGGCCCAAGAATTAATTTTTAAACTTTCTTCTTCATGTAGGCTAATGACATAGCTGATTTTCATGCTAATACACATATCCCAATTGTTGTTGGATCTCAATTACGGTATGAAGTCACAGGCGATCCACTTTATAAGGTGAATACTTTATGCACAATGTAGACTCCTGATGTAATTCTTCTAACAAAAAGTGGATTCTTCTAACAAAACAGATTATTGATATATAGATAGTTCACTAAGTCTTAATGGAATTGTGTGTATTTACTATTTTTTGGTATAACATCATTTATTAGTTTTTAAATTACATTATGGAATTTATAGATTTTTCTTATGATGTTTTCTCAATGATCTAGTAATTAAAACTTCCGTGGTCAACGGCTTGTGAAATTAACTAATTCTCTTGGTTGCATAACTTGAAGATATTAGTCATTCAAACATCCCTATTTGTACGTATCGGCATTCAGTCTGTCATAGTTTGTGAAGTACACTTTCACTCTGAATGATATAAAAAAAATACATAAATTGGTATTGGCGTCCACCTCAAATTTTTATTTGGTAACTTAATGGTTCTTACTTCAAAGTAAATTGGTATTGGCGTCCACGTCACTTTCACTCTCCTTGGATCATTGCTTTCGTTTCTTCCCCTATATTGGGTATGTTTAGTATAAGTTGTATTGGAAGTAATCATTATGCGGAGTATAACTTACCATTTTTCTTGCCTTTCAACTTTCTAAGATTTATTCTTGTTTTTTGTTATGTTAGGATGTTGGGACATTTTTTATGGACCTTATAAACTCTTCTCACAGCTATGCAACTGGAGGGACATCAGTCAGTGAGTTCTGGTATTAAGATGTCAGCATTTTTGGTTTCAGTTTTTCATATGCATTTAAAATTGTCCATTGAATAGTTGTTTTCTACTGGGGCATCAAATAGTAAGTGTTCTGTTCCTTTATTTGTTGGTAATCAGTTCTAGTTTTGTTTCTTAACTCCTTTACTTCAATTCTTGCGTAGGAATAATCCAAGGAGAATAGCAGACAACCTGAAAACAACAGAGAATGAAGAATCATGCACAACTTATAATATGTTGAAGGTACAGCCAATCATTCATTATTTTATTAGCTCATAATGTAATGCTTGGGAAGTTAAAAAATGTATATATGAAAAAACTTCTTTTGAACTGTTGGAAGAGGGAAGACTTATTATCACATGTTAATTCATCGGTATATGTTTATGATTTTTGTTTGTATATGTGTTTATATGTAATTAGGTTATTTCTATTGAAGTACTTGTGTTGCCGTATAATGTTTCCATTATCTGAGCACCCAAAAATAAAATGATTTCAGGTTTCTCGCCACCTGTTTAGATGGACCAAAGAAGTCTCTTATTCAGATTATTATGAGCGTGCCTTAACAAATGGTGTACTCAGCATTCAAAGAGGAACAGATCCTGGTGTGATGATTTATATGCTTCCACTAGGTCTTGGGGTTTCCAAGGCTAAAACTGGACATAGTTGGGGAACACCTTTTGACGCTTTCTGGTGCTGCTATGGAACAGGTGTGCATTTATTTTGTTTATTCACTTTCCAAATTGTATCAAACTGCACCATATTCTTTGTCAACTCCTTCATACTCTTATGAGTCTTATGTTCTCAATTTCTTTTTCCCGTTCTTTAGGAATTGAATCATTCTCAAAGCTGGGAGATTCTATCTATTTTGAAGAGGAAGGGAAAAGTCCTACTCTTTACATCATTCAGTACATATCAAGCTCATTTAATTGGAAATCGGGAGAAATTTTGCTCAATCAGACAGTTGTTCCAGCTGCTTCAAGGGATCCTTTCCTACGAGTGACATTTACATTTTCTCCTAATGAGGTACCTATTACTTTGTCTCACGGCATCTCAGTTATCCAAATATACATCTTAGATACATTTTAGATTAAACATTCTCATAATGCCAAATCTGGGCAACATTTGGTATCTCCTCTCCTCAACCCCTTCTCCACTAAGGTTTTCATTTTCCAAAATGTTGGGTCCTTTTGCTACTTCTTTTGGTTTATGTATGATAATTAGCATACATCATGGTAGTATGAGAAATGAAAAAGAAATTGGAGTATAATTTCTGAGAATAGTGTAATACTAGTACTTTCACATCTCACCTCTTAATTTTGGAATTTTAGTCCTTCGTCGTTTTGACCTCCAGCCTTTTATTAATAGAACTTGAAAAAATGCAAGTAGTATTGAGATTTAGAACTGCCTCATCAAGGTGATTATTAATTGAAGATGGGTTCATTATGACACCAAAATTGGGTATCTCAACTTGATTATTACAATTTAGTTGTTCATATATATTTTAAATTCTTAATTGCTAAACGAATTAGCTAACAGATAATGGATAAGGTATAATATCTTCTGATGAAAGGTGACGGACTGGTGTGACTTATAATGCCATTTTTTCAATCTTATTTGAGCAGAAACCAAGAAGAAATTAAGTATAGATTCTCTATATTTTTCTTCTACAACCAATCTTTTTAAATCTTTACTTGTGCAGAAAATTGGTACTTCTTCTACACTCAACTTTCGACTACCATCTTGGACTCGTAAGGATGGTGCCAAGGGGATATTAAATGCTGAGACTTTATCTCTGCCAACTCCAGGTACGAATCTCTCTTTACTTCTTTTTTACTATCCAAAAGTAGAGATTCCACCATTATCTAATTGCTCATGTGCGCACACACTAGATGCTAGAATTCTTAACCACCAGCAAAAAAATGTTCTTTGGCCATTCCTTTAGGTTTGGAAATACACACACACTAGTAAACTATATATAAAGTGTAGTTTATAACAGAAAAATTTGGGACTTGAAAAATGGAAATAATATTTTACTTTGTGGACCTCTAGGAAATTTTTTGTCAGTCACACGACAGTGGAGTGCTGGTGACAAGCTGTCCCTTCAGTTGCCCCTTACCCTCAGAACAGAGACCATAAAAGGTAGCTTCGTAAGAGAATCCATGTGTGTTGATTACGAGTGTAAATTCTTCTGTCAGAGCATATATTTCTAAAGGAAGAATTAGTTTACATTACTGATTTTATGTTCTTTAATGAAATTAAGATGACAGGCCTGAATATGCATCTGTCCAAGCAATTCTTTATGGTCCGTATCTTCTTGCTGGTCATACCACCGGTGATTGGGACATTAAAGCTGATGCTAACACACCTGTTACAGACTGGATTACTCCAATTCCTGCCAGTTACAATAGTCAACTAGTTTCTTTTTCCCAAGACTTTGCAGAATCAACTTTTGTTTTAACAAACTCAAACCACTCACTTACAATGCAAAATTTACCTGAATCTGGCACTGATTTGGCTCTTCAGGCAACCTTTAGACTTGTCCCTAAAGAATCTTCCTCAAAGTTTTCAACATTGGCAGATGCTACTGGTAAAGAAGTGATGTTAGAACCATTTGATCTTCCTGGAATGAATGTGATTCACCAAGGACCAAACCAACCTCTTGTTGGAGATTCTTCCAATGGAGGACCATCTTCTGTTTTTCTTGTGGTACCAGGATTGGATGGACGAAATGGAACAATATCTTTAGAATCTCAAAGCAATAAGGGTTGTTACGTGTACACTGGGATGAGCTCTGATGCAGGAGTTAAGCTCAGTTGCAAGTCTGAATCTGACACTAGTTTTAACTCAGCAGCAAGTTTTGTTGCTGGGGAAGGATTAACCAAATACCATCCTATCAGCTTCGTGGCTACAGGAAGAAACAGGAATTTTCTTTTGCAGCCATTATTCACCTTCAGAGATGAACATTATACTGTTTATTTCAACATTCAAGGTTGATACAAGTTAAATAAACACTATATAAGTTTCATCTGTAAAGGTTCAAATATAGAAAGAGTAATGATCAACATAATTAATAAATAGGAAGTTGGTTGCAGCAGTATGACTCTTGACCTTTCTATTTCTACTCCTTTATTAAAGAATATGGGAAGAAGTGGTGATTATGTATCACACTAATTGTAGGTGTTTTCGTTAATAATATTAAAATATGTATTAACCCTTTAATTACTTGCTATATTGTGGTCTATGTGCTATATAACATTAATATGGTATGAGCACTGTTGATTAAACATGAGTCATCAAAATTAAGCTGCAAAGTTCTTTTTGGTATTTAAATTAGTTCACTTTTGTATTACTATGGACAAGTTATTTACCATGTTCTTCCTAAATAAAATGTTATTCTACCTTACCTCTTCAATAAATCACTTTTAATTTAAACGTTGGATGCTGCTTCAAATTTGTGCAAATTAATTAGCAAGCTTTGAGTTGGTTGTGGCTCAAGTCCAATGATGTGAAATAAGACATAGGCCCAAATAACAACGCTTTTAGCGCCGTAAACCAAACTCCACCGGTTTTTGGTGCTTCAACGAAAATGAGACCCTGTTAAGCTGTTGCAGTTTTGAAAGAGGAAAAGTGAAAATGTAGAATCGCTCGGTGGGTGCATGAAAGTTTGGGAATTGGGAGTTCGGACCTGACATGTTGATGTACTGTTTATTGAATTTTTCTAACGATTTTGCAACTTTTTTGGTTAATAAATACGGAAGTCAACTAGATTTTTTTGGTTTTTTAACTTCTCTTCGGAGACTTGGAATAGATGAACATGAAATACATGGATTGAGATCTAATATCAATTAAACTTTCTCTTAAAGAATGGAAAAATTCAAATAGGGTTTGTGACAAATATTGTCAATTTGATGGAAATGAGAACCGAAAATAAAGACTTATTTTTGGGATTTTTATATGATCAAGAAAACAATAGAACTGAGATGTGATTTGAAATATATGAAAAAAAACATTGCAGCCAGGGTTCATTCACTAAATGATCCCCGCTTTTTACTCCGGATTGATTTGCAATAATCATTTATATAATTTCTCAGATAAATTATCAACTAAAAAGATTTAATATTTAACCCTCAATTCCTTGCAAGGTTAACCCTTTAGCCCCAGTTGGAACCCCAATTCCTTGCAATGTTCCGCATGGATTTAAGCATTAAACACGATAAATTAAACATCTGCAATCAGATAAAACATTTATTCCTAGCACGCATACAGATCGTTACCCTACTCCCTTTCAAGATCAAAACCCCAATATTCCTATCTAGGGTTCTAATCCTCAGACTATTATCAATTATTAGAGTGATCAATTCTAATAAAGAAAATATAAAATTCACAGAGTAGTGATAAAGATAATTTTATAAACGAAAAACCATAAATCAATCCTTTGTATCAAGTGTTCACATATGAATCGTGACCCTGACTACAATAAAGAGAATTAGCCAACCATTGACATGGCTAGAAATCCAATATTCAACAAGAACATAAAAATAAAAGAGAAGAATCAAATTAATTAGCCAACCATTGACGCAGCCGTCAACTTTCCTTGCAGAATGTGAGATCCCTCGGGTTCAGTGAAGAGGATCCTTTGTATAACCACCAATTAGGGTTCCCTCGCAATTCCCAAAAATGCTTATCTGGTGAAACATATTATGGAAGAATTAAATTAAAACTAATTACGTAACGGAAGAATTAAATTAAAAACATATTTGAATTCAAATTTCAATTCAATAGTGGCGCAACCCTCTGGCGCTTTGTTTGGTCTCTCGCGCGGTCTTCCCTTCCTTGTTTTTCAAATATTCGAATCTCTTTCACAGGGCTTATCATTGCTGCCTAATGTTTGATCTTAATTATTGCTGAGGACAACAATATCTAAATCTGGGATTTTTCTGATATGCTTTCGGCATATAGATATTTCGGAGTGAAAAAAAAATAAGGATCTAACAATAATTCAGTAATAAAGGTTATTATTTTTTATAAATTATTAATAATCCATTTCAGACACACTTTCACTGATTATTCTATATTTTTATAGGTTTAGAGGTGAAGAAATTCAAAATTTGAAAAACAAGGAAAGTAAGACCGCGCGAGAGACCAAATAAGGCACCAGAGGGTCGCACCACTGTTGAGTTGAAATCTGAATTCAAAATTTGAATTCAAATTTTTTTAATTAAATCTTTCCGTTATACGTTCTTGTAATAAAGTTTTAATTAAATCTTTCCGTTATACGTTTCTATATTAAAGTTGTAATTAATTTTTACGTTATACGTTTCATCAGAGGGGTAATTTTGGAAGACGCGGATAAACCCTAGTTGCTACCTATATAAAGGTTCCTCTCCACACATTCCATTCCATTCAGTCTTCAAAGAAAAGCCGTCACACTTCAGAAAAGAGAGAGATCTGAGTCTTTTATTCTTCGTGTTCTTGAGTTCTTCGAAGTTCTTCAAGTCCTTCGAAGTTCTTTTCTAGTTTTTCTTCTTCTTCTTTTTATTTGAGTTTATGTTTTACTTTTCGAGATCAGTCATGACTATGGTTGGCCATGACTATGGTTGGCTAGATCTCCTTTTTATTGTGGTAAGGGTCACAACCCTTGATGTGAACCCCTTGTAATTTGGATTAAGGTTATTTTTCATTGTCTTCCAAAAGCTGTTTTTCCAATTCCTGCAGACGATGGTCCATCACCTTCTTCTCTTGTTCATGGGCTGTTATTCTGTTCTGAACATGAGCCAAACTGTAATGATGTGAAGGGAAGCCCGAAGAGTTGGGGAATTCATAAGGGGAAATGGAAAAATGCATGGGAGAAAGAGAACGATGATGGAAAGTCCTGGGCTTCACAAAACGAAGTAGATAGTTGGAAAGGACTGAGTTATGGTTATTATAGTTATTAAGTTTAAGGTTACGGTTAAGGTTTAGGGTTTAACCACAACCTTAACCTTAATAATTACAATAACCATAACTCAGTCCTTTCCAACTATCTACTTCGTTCTGTGAAGCCCAGGACTTTCTAGCATTGTTCTCTTTCTTCCATGTATTTTTCCATTTCTCCTTATGAATTCCCCAACTCTTCGGGCTTCCCTTCACATCATTACAGTTTGGCTCATGTTCAGAACAGAATAACATCCCATGAACAAGAGAAGAATGTGATGGACCATCGTCGGCAGGAATTGGAAAAACAGCTTTTGGAAGACAATGATGATAAGGAAGGTGATGTAGTTTTTGTGATTACCAACTCTGAATGGTACTCTGAGATAATACAAGACTTGATTGCTCCCGGGAAGACTCATACCGAGAAACCCGTACCCATTTCTTCCTCGCCCACTTCGTCCACAACGTCGTCAAACTCATCTTTTTCCTCTGTGGCTCCCCCTGCTTCGAGCTGTTCCAAGCTATCGTTAATGGAGGCCGCATCGGCGATTTCCGAAGAGAAATTAGATGCTGCGACGGATATCCTCGCCACCGAGAATCCGGATCAACAATTCACGGATTGCATGGTTTTGGAGAAATGGCTCCCTGAAGCTGAAGTAAGAAGAATGAGAGATCAGCTCAGGAGAAGACCACTTACGCAAGAGGAAATTGATGCTGCTAAAGAAGCTAAGACAAATGCTGGGAAGGATACCACCTTGGACAGAAGACGTCCCCAATGAAAAGGAGAAAAACCTCCTAGTTGTTTAAGTTTTATTTTATTTGACTGTACAATTGTTTTTCTTTTCGTTACCTAGTGTAATTATTTTTTTTTGAAATGAAAAATCCTTTTTGTTCAAACTGCTTGGTGCATATGTTTCAGAAAAAAAAACTACACACTTTCTCTTCCATGATTTTCATCGTGTATCTCTAATTCTTATTTAAAATGACATAATTTTAGGGTTTAAAATATTATACCATATAATATAATATGATTGAGAAAACTTCGAAAGTTATTTAAAAGGTTCATTATTTGGGTAAATCTAGTATCATGTAACATGATCTAAACTATTTTTCCTACTCAAACAAAAATGTATGCGGGTCCCATACATATAATAAAAATAAAAAATAAAAATTGATGGTGCGAAAATCAATAGGTGAGTGGGTGAAAAACTTTACATCATGTTACATGATATTAGTTTTTCCAAATTTAAAAAGTTCCTTTTTTATCACGAGTTATTTTTAGTTCTGACGTCTGTATCTATCTACACGGGTTGCAATGCATAAACCTCCGCTAGTGTAAAAGATAACTTGGAAATGAGTACCCACGGCCACGGAGCAACACCTGGTCGTGAATCAACTTTATGTATCCATGTGCAATCTTTTGAATATATCCATATTCATTCATGGATCATGCCCAAACTTGGATAACCATTGTTCAGTTCTCATCCTGTTAGAAAACAAAATCCAAAAATCTAAAAAAAGGAGAAAAACTAAAATTGATTACTGAAATTCTCAACTTTGAATTCATTCATGCATAGCAATATGACTCTAAATCTCTTTAATGTAGCAAAGTGCATTAGTGAGATACATTCTTCTCACAGGGCTTATCATTGCTGCCTAATTGTTAAGAGTGTTAGTCCCACATTGTGTGTGTCTCATTGTGTTAAGAGTGTTAGTCCCACATTGTGTGTGTCTCATTGTATTCTTCAATTGGTTTGCTATATAATAGAACCAATGTTGTGTAGTTTAACACAACAAGGATTACTATCAATTCCTCTTGTATCTTGATATTTAACACTAATGTTTGATCTTAATTATTGCTGAGGACAACAATATCTAAATCTGGGATTTTTTTGATATGCTTTCGGCATATAGATATTTCAGAGTGAAAAAAAAATAAGGATCTAACAATAATTCAGTAATAAAGGTTATTATTTTTTATGAATTATTAATAATCCATTTCAGACACACTTTCACTGATTATTCTATATTTTTATAGGTTTAGAGGTGAAGAAATTCAAAATTTGAAAAACAAGGAAGGGAAGACCGCGCGAGAGACCAAATAAGGCACCAGAGGGTCGCACCACTGTTGAGTTGAAATCTGAATTCAAAATTTGAATTCAAATTTGTTTTAATTAAATCTTTCCGTTATACGTTCCTGTAATAAAGTTTTAATTAAATCTTTCCGTTATACGTTTCTATATTAAAGTTGTAATTAATTTTTCCGTTATACGTTTCATCAGAGGGGTAATTTTGGAAGACGCGGATAAACCCTAGTTGCTATCTATATAAAGGTTCCTCTCCACACATTCCATTCCATTCAGTCTTCAGAGGAAAGCCGTCACACTTCAGAAAAGAGAGAGATCTGAGTCTTTTATTCTTCGTGTTCTTGAGTTCTTCGAAGTTCTTAAAGTCCTTCGAAGTTCTTTTCTAGTTTTTCTTCTTCTTCTTTTTATTTGAGTTTATGTTTTACTTTTCGAGATCAGTCATGACTATGGTTGGCCATGACTATGGTTGGCTAGATCTCTTTTTTATTGTGGTAAGGGTCACAACCCTTGATGTGAACCCCTTGTAATTTGGATTAAGGTTATTTTTCATTGTCTTCCAAAAGCTGTTTTTCCAATTCCTGCAGACGATGGTCCATCACCTTCTTCTCTTGTTCATGGGCTGTTATTCTGTTCTGAACATAAGCCAAACTGTAATGATGTGAAGGGAAGCCCGAAGAGTTGGGGAATTCATAAGGGGAAATGGAAAAATGCATGGGAGAAAGAGAACGATGATGGAAAGTCCTGGGCTTCACAGAACGAAGTAGATAGTTGGAAAGGACTGAGTTATGGTTATTGTAGTTATTAAGTTTAAGGTTACGGTTAAGGTTTAGGGTTTAACCGCAACCTTAACCTTAATAACTACAATAACCATAACTCAGTCCTTTCCAACTATCTACTTCGTTCTGTGAAGCCCAGGACTTTCTAGCATTGTTCTCTTTCTTCCATGTATTTTTCCATTTCTCCTTATGAATTCCCTAACTCTTCGGGCTTCCCTTCACATCATTACAGTTTGGCTCATGTTCAGAACAGAATAACAGCCCATGAACAAGAGAAGAATGTGATGGACCATCGTCGGCAGGAATTGGAAAAACAGCTTTTGGAAGACAATGATGATAAGGAAGGTGATGTAGTTTTTGTGATTACCAACTCTGAATGGTACTCTGAGATAATACAAGACTTGATTGCTCCCGGGAAGACTCATACCGAGAAACCCGTACCCATTTCTTCCTCGCCCACTTCGTCCACAACGTCGTCGAACTCATCTTTTTCCTCTGTGGCTCCCCCTGCTTCGAGCTGTTCCAAACTATCGTTAATGGAGGCCGCAGCGGCGATTTCCGAAGAGAAATTAGATGCTGCGACGGATATCCTCGCCACCGAGAATCCGGATCAACAATTCACGGATTGCATGGTTTTGGAGAAATGGCTCCCTGAAGCTGAAGTAAGAAGAATGGGAGATCAGCTCAGGAGAAGACCACTTACGCAAGAGGAAATTGATGCTGCTAAAGAAGCTAAGACAAATGCTGGGAAGGATACCACCTTGGACAAAAGACGTCCCCAATGAAAAGGAGAAAACCCTCCTAGTTGTTTAAGTTTTATTTTATTTGACTGTACAATTGTTTTTTTTTCGTTCCCTAGTGTAATTATTTTTTTTTGAAATGAAAAATCCTTTTTGTTCAAACTGCTTGGTGCATACGTTTCAGAAAATAAAACTACACACTTTCTCTTCCATGATTTTCTTCGTGTATCTCTAATTCTTATTTAAAATGACATAATTTTAGGGTTTAAAATATTATACCATATAATATAATATGATTGAGAAAACTTCGAAAGTTATTTAAAAGGTTCCTTATTTGGGTAAAACTAGTATCATGTAACATGATCTAAACTATTTTTCCTACTCAAACAAAAATGTATGCGGGTCCCATACATATAATAAAAATAAAAAATAAAAATTGATGGTGCGAAAATCAATGGGTGAGTGGGTGAAAAACTTTACATCATGTTACATGATATTAGTTTTTCCAAATTTAAAAAGTTCCTTTTTTATCACGAGTTATTTTTAGTTCTGATGTCTGTATCTATCTACACGGGTTGCAATGCATAAACCTCCGCTAGTGTAAAAGATAACTTGGAAATGAGTACCCACGGCCACGGAGCAACACCTGGTCGTGACTTATCAACTTTATGTATCCATGTGCAATCTTTTGAATATATCCATATTCATTCATGGATCATGCCCAAACTTGGATAACCATTGTTCAGTGTTCATCCTGTTAGAAAACAAAATCCAAAAATCTAAAAAAAGGAGAAAAACTAAAATTGATTACTGAAATTCTCAACTTTGAATTCATTCATGCATAGCAATATGACTCTAAATCTCTTTAATGTAGCAAAGTGCATTAGTGAGATACATTCTTCTCACAGGGCTTATCATTGCTGCCTAATGTTTGATCTTAATTATTGCTGAGGACAACAATATCTAAATCTGGGATTTTTTTGATATGCCTTCGGCATATAGATATTTCGGAGTGAAAAAAAAAATAAGGATCTAACAATAATTCAATAATAAAGGTTATTATTTTTTATGAATTATTAATAATCCATTTCAGACACACTTTCACTGATTATTCTATATTTTTATAGGTTTAGAGGTGAAGAAATTCAAAATTTGAAAAACAAAGAAGGGAAGACCGCGCGAGAGACCAAATAAGGCACCAGAGGGTAGCACCACTGTTGAGTTGAAATCTGAATTCAAAATTTGAATTCAAATTTGTTTTAATTAAATCTTTCCGTTATACGTTCCTGTAATAAAGTTTTAATTAAATCTTTCCGTTATACGTTTCTATATTAAAGTTGTAATTAATTTTTCCGTTATACGTTTCATCAGAGGGGTAATTTTGGAAGACGCGGATAAACCCTAGTTGCTACCTATATAAAGGTTCCTCTCCACACATTCCATTCAGTCTTCAGAGGAAAGCCGTCACACTTCAGAAAAGAGAGAGATCTGAGTCTTTTATTCTTCGTGTTCTTGAGTTCTTCGAAGTTCTTCAAGTCCTTCGAAGTTCTTTTCTAGTTTTTCTTCTTCTTCTTTTTATTTGAGTTTATGTTTTACTTTTCGAGATCAGTCATGACTATGGTTGGCCATGACTATGGTTGGCTAGATCTCCTTTTTATTGTGGTAAGGGTCACAACCCTTGATGTGAACCCCTTGTAATTTGGATTAAGGTTATTTTTCATTGTCTTCCAAAAGCTGTTTTTCCAATTCCTGCAGACGATGGTCCATCACCTTCTTCTCTTGTTCATGGGCTGTTATTCTGTTCTAAACATGAGCCAAACTGTAATGATGTGAAGGGAAGCCCGAAGAGTTGGGGAATTCATAAGGGGAAATGGAAAAATGCATGGGAGAAAGAGAACGATGATGGAAAGTCCTGGGCTTCACAGAACGAAGTAGATAGTTGGAAAGGACTGAGTTATGGTTATTGTAATTATTAAGGTTAAGGTTGCGGTTAAGGTTTAGGGTTTAACCGCAACCTTAACCTTAATAACTACAATAACCATAACTCATTCCTTTCCAACTATCTACTTCGTTCTGTGAAGCCCAGGACTTTCCAGCATGGTTCTCTTTCTCCCATGCATTTTTTCATTTCCCCTTATGAATTCCCCAACTCTTCGGGTTTCCCTTCACATCATTACAGTTCGGCTCATGTTCAGAACAGAATAACAGCCCATGAACAAGAGAAGAATGTGATGGACCCATCGTCGGCAGGAATTGGAAAAATAGCTTTTGGAAGACAATGATGATAAGGAAGGTGATGCAGTTTTTGTGATTACCAACTCTGAATGGTACTCTGAGACAATACAAGACTTGATTGCTCCCGGAAAGACTCAGACCGAGAAACCCGTTTCGTCCTCGCCCACTTCGTCCACAACGTCATCGAACTCATCTTTTTTCCTCTGTGGCTCCCTTGCTTCGAGCTGTTCCAAGCTATCGTTAATTGAGGCCGCATCGGCGATTTCCGAAGAGAAATTAGATGCTGCGACGGAGATCCTCGCCACCGAGAATCCGGATCAACAATTCACGGATTGCATGGTTTCGGAGAAATGGCTCCCTGAAGCTGAAGTAAGAAGAATGAGAGATCAGCTCAGGAGAAGACCACTTACGCAAGAGGAAATTGATGCTTGCTGCTAAAGAAGCTAAAACAAATGCTGGGAAGGATACCACCTTGGACAGAAGAAGTCCCCAGGGAAAAGGAGAAAACCCTCCTAGTTGTTTAAGTTTTATTTTATTTTACTGTACAATTGTTTTTCTTTCCGTTTCCTAGTGTAATTATTATTTTTTGAAATGAAAAATCCTTTTTATTCAAACTGCTTGGTGCATACATTTCAGTTATAGTACTGTGACTATAAAATTTTGAATAGCCAATGACATGAAACACAAGTCAATGAATAATCATTCTTATTGTTATTCTGAATGCTTTAAATAGGAAGAAAGAAGTGAATTTAATCTTCAGAATTTTGAGGAATGCTGATATGTGTGAACTAAAACTGGTGATGAACGAAAAAAGCCATACACTTACTGATGAGAGCGTTCCTGAGGTGTCACCACAATGAAACTTCTAAACTTGCCTTGATGCTGTAAACCAAAAATTGGGCATGTGCAATAATCCACAATTCAAGCCCAAAGGGCTCTTTGAGTGAGGGGGTGTGTAGAAAATAATATAAAACCATTAAAAATAGCCCTCACCTAACACTTAAAATTTTGGGTTGAAGTGGTTCTTTACATAAATCATAACAAAATTCTAAATCATCTAAATAAATTAGCTTTATAACTATCATGATTAATTAGAAAAAATATTAGATTATTTGTTGAGTTTTCAAGCTATTAAATGTTTTTTCCTTTTCGCTGAATCCCTTCTGTTTTGAATAACTAAAGCGATGTCAGGAGGATGGCTTTATCTATTATTACGTTAATAATTTTTATATAACTACATAAAAGAGAAAGTATTAAGTATTAACACTTTTTAAAATTTTAAAATATCGAATATGTTTAATTTTTTTAATTTTAATTAAGTGGGAAGATGTTATGGTGATATTTCATTATTTATTAAAAAATGTTATAACATCACTCCATCAGTTTATCGCACTATATTTCATTGATAATTACATTGATGACCAAGTTTATATTAAAAAGCAAAATTGGGTTAATACAACTATTTACCAAGGAACAAATAATGGTCAATTAATCATACCATAACTAGTAGCGCAATAGATTGATTAAGAGATGCTATATCACTTCTTCTTCTTTTAATAAATAATGCTATATCCTTTCTTTGAACAATTTCATTTTGTTTTTTCTCATCTAGTTGCTACATGTTATTCATTATATACTTAGTAGAAAACCTCTATCGAGACATTTAACAATTTCCTTAAATAAGTTCAATTATGACAATTACTACTAGAAATGCTTGCATACTTTCTCAAAGATGTGTTCACCCTATTATTACATGATACTCGCATTATTACATCAAAATTATATTCTTAAAAGGGGACTATTATATTGTTTACGTATTTAATCTTCCTTCCTTATTACCTTTTTATTATTATTAGATTAAATTTAAATCAAAGATTTTAAATATCATAATTTTTTTATTTTATTTCTCTCTCTCTCTCTTATTTTTTCAACTAATTAGGCTTCTTGTTTCCTATCGGTGCTCTAAATTCAAAAGGTGATAATAAAGATAGGAAGATAAATTAAGTAGGTAATAAAATAAGAGGTAGGATATTTACAATACTAATTTTTTCTACTACTGCTCTAATCACTATTGAATTAGAGAAAAAATTGAACGAAAAGAGAAAAAAAAAACTTTTTGATCAATGGTGATTAAAGTAGTTATGGAGTTATAACAGAAAAAATTAATAGTATGAATATCTTACATCATAAAACCATCCCCTTCTTGAAACACATTACTTATACATATATTCACGTAAACACTACTATTAGCTTTGTAAAAAAATTCATCAAAGATTTTGACAAAACACATTTCTGAAAAAAAGAATTTGACGGAAATTTTTTTTGTTAAAATTCTTGACGGAATCTAAATTCCATCGAAAGTTTCAACATAAATATTTCCGTCAAAACTGTCGACAAAACACATTTTTATCTAAAATATTGACATAAAAATATTTTTGTCTAAAATTTCGATGGAACCATTTACGAAATTTAAATTTTGTCGAAACTTTTGATAGAACCATTTCTGTGGAAATTTTTGACGAAATTTTTTTTTGTCAAAATTTTCAACGGAACACATTTTCAACAAAAAATTTCGACAGAAAATTTTGACGAAAAGAATTCCTTAAAGATTCTTGATGAAATATAAATTCCATCCAAAGTTTGGACGAAAATATTTCTGTCCAAATTTTTTACATAAAAAATTTTTGTCCAAATTTTTTATAGAACACATTTCCATCAAAAAATATTGACTGAAAATATTTCTGTCAGAAATTTCGACGAAGTTCTTTTTTTGGTCCAAACTTTGGATGGAATTTTTTCTGTCGAAAAAATTTAAGAAATTATTTTCGTCAAAACTTTTGAAGGAAACTAAGTTTCGTCGAAAACATTCTTTTGAAAAATTTTATGCAAATTTTTTTGAATCAAAATTTCAACGGATAAAAGATTTTGTTGCCTTTCGACAAAAAAAAATGCCTCAAAAATGTATATTTTGTCGTTTAAAACGTAAAAATTACATCGAAAATATGATTTTTTTTTAGTAGTGGAAAAAGTATATAAATGATTTTTTTTAAAAAAATTAATTTAAATTTAAATTTTATTTTATTTGTAAAATATAATTATTGTATTAATTTAAAAAAAAAAGGTAAAATGGTTAAAATATCTCACTAACCTTCCATTTTTCTACCGTACCATTTTTTTAACTCCTAAACATGAAAAGAGAATACTCTTTGTTTCGTTTCCCTTCCTTCACTTCACCTCCAAACTCCATAAACAAAGCCTTAATATTATTTTAATTTATTAGTCCTTCTTTTTCCAAAAAAAAAAAAAATGAGCAAATTTTTGGATGGAGAATGAGAAAGTGAGCGTCAATGGAACTAATTTGCAATATGGCAGATTTATTGGGTGTGGCTTATTTTCGATGAACCATGGTCTGTAAAGTTTTGATACACAAATGAATCCCCATCAATTATCATTGTTTTGCAGTGAACGAGATAGATACAAAGTTGAAATACTCCTATTTGTAGAGTTGAAGTTTGATACATAAATGGCATGACAGGTGTTTTAAAACTTGGACCGAATCAGCAGGACCAACCCAGGTCTCGGTGACCTAGTGAGGGCACCGGTTCGAGTGACAATTTGGATCAGCCGTGCACTTGACTCGATTTAGACCGATTGACCCATTCGAGTCTCGATAACTCAGTGGGTTAATCGAAACCCAGTTGACCTATTTTTTTATTTTTTATTTTGGAAAATTAACCCATTTTTTTAAGTTTGCTTCTTGTTCAAACATAAGAAATAGGGAAAAAGTCTTAAGCAAGCTGGACCTACATCATGAGCTGAAAACAGAAAGAAGATCCTAACACAATTTGATTTTTCAACTTAAAAAAAAAAAAAAAAACAAAAGCTCTGGTTGGGACTATGTATAATCACCAATTTGTTATCCCTCCCCAAATGTGCATTCATTCTTTTCTTCCTATTAATGTATTCCGTAATTGATTTTTTCTCCCTATTAATATATTCTATAATTGAAAAAAAACCTATATTTTATGAAAGCATTTGGATAATCGATATTCTTGTTTTCATCGATTATGATTTTATATTTACAAGTAAATATCCCAGTGAGGTAATTTTTTATATGACATTTGCTCTGTATCGTCTCAAAGTGCTTAAAATCTTGAAGATTAAGATCTTATTATATCTCACTTTTTTACCAGCTTGTTGTGGTTGTTGATTCGGAGATTCACTTTTAATATTGATTCACAAATTTCTTATATCTCCCGAAGGGGTTAGGCCTATGGGAGATGATGGAATGCATCAATTTTACATAATTTATTTAATATTATTCTTTTATTTTTATGCATTTAATTAATATTATTCTTTTATTTTTATGCATTTTTTTTGAAACAAACTACAGGAAAAAAAAAGGCAGAAAAAGAAACTACTTGCAAAGCCTCGGCCAAGCCACTCTAGTAGAGTCCCTACTTAGCCTATCACAACAGCCTAAAGGAGGCGAGGCAAACTCCTATAAGGACCAATCAAACATGTAGGCAAAAGAAGTCATCCAATCTGCAACTCCATTTTCCTCCCTATGAATGTGGGTGATACTTATCCTCCAATCCCAAGTCAATAACTTCTTCATTCTCTGGACCAAAATAAACGTTGGGTGACTAAGTTTGCATCCCTCTTTAATAAGCTGCTGAGCTACTAGAGAATCTCCTTCAAGCCAAACAAAGCGAAATCCCCTCTTCCAAGCAATCTCGAGCCCAAGAAGACAACCCCACAACTCAGCCATTAAAATATTACCATGGCCAAGATTCTTGCAGAATCCCACTAGCCACCTGCCAGATGGATCTCTAATTACTCCACCACAAGCAGAGACCTCTCCATTGTTGATACATGACCCATCAACATTTAGCTTAACCTAGGGCTCTTAAGGAAAAACCCAAGAAACGAGTCTCTCCTTTTTCAGACTAGGCTCAAGAGTAGTTTCAACCAATACATTCGCTGTCCAAATAGCCCCTTCTCCGTATCCTATAGTCGCTCTATAAATATTATAAGCAAACTCTATCGTCCCTTGAAGGATTATTATATTCCTAGGTCGCCAAATGAACCAGGACATAATCCCAAAGAACAAAGACCAATGAGACAAAGTAGACCAAGACCGATCATTTGAGATATTCGCTATGATCCACTGATGCAAATCAAGGGAAATAAAGTTTGCCCATGCTTCTTGCTTCACAACGAACTTCCACTCCTGCAGCGCTCCATCACAATCTCTAATAGCATGAAGAGTGGATTCAGGAAAACGGTGACACACGTGACAAGTATTATTTCTTGCCATATGCCGCTTACACCTTCTTTCGTTGGTTAAGAGTTTTTCTCATAGCATAAGCCATAAGAAAGTTCGAACTTGTTCAGGACCCTTCCAATCCCAAACATAGTTCCAAGGGAGAGTGTTAACTAGGGGTGGCAAATCGGGTCGACCCGCCGCCAACCCGCCAAAAGTGGGTTGGCCCGCCCCGCCCCGTCTCTTTAATTTGGGTTGAAAACCCCAACCCGTCCCATTTTGAGGTGGGTTGGCGGGTCAACCCGCTTAAAAAATATAATTAAAAATAAAACATAAATTATATTTTATTAATATTATAATATTATTTATTTATTTGTATATAATATTATTTATTTTCATATCACATTTCCCTTAGTTTTTTTTCAATCTTAAGTCTAAATGTATGCTAATATTTAGTCAGATATTCTTTAAAAACTTATTTTTATCTCCATACATAAATTACCTTTGTCATAATTAAAGTTTTTCTTCTATATTTTTTCTAGAGAATACTAAGATTATAAAAAATTGTATATCACAAAAGCTTAAAAACAAATAAAAAACAACATAATAGTAAAAAAAATAATAATAATAATTGACCCGACGAGCCAACCCGACCCGCCGCCAACCCGTTTTGACCCACAACCCAACGGGGCAGGTTGAGGCGGATTAGTGGGTTGAAATATGTAACCCAACCTGTCCTGTTTTGGCGGGTTGGCGGGTTGACTCGTCGGGTTCAACCCATATTGCCATTTCTAGTGTTAACGTAATCTGAGGATCTAGAGATTCCTAAGAGCAGACTTCAACGTGAACATCCCATCTGGCGTCCTAGATTTAATTAAAAAATTATAATTTATGCAAAATGTTAAAATAAGAAATATGATGTTGCCACTTTCCAAGGCATATAAAGATAACATTCTTCTTTGACTAATTATAGCATTTATTACCATTCATTTTCTTCATATTATTATATGTAATACATTTATATGTATTTTTAATATGTAACAGTATATTCACTTGAATCCGGTTGAACTAACTATTCAACAATGACGGGTTGGAGTTTTCCAACACTGATTATGATGTTGTGGGTAATGTATTCTTCAATTTCAATGTTTACACCTTATTCCTCACCCTTATGGAATTGAAACCTGCTCTCATGTTTCGAATAAAAATGAAAATAACAAAACTTTTAGGACTGAAATGTAAATCAGGATAAAAGGTATTATAATAAATGAAAAAATATTTGTCCTTTTAAAAATGAGTTTTATTAATCTCTTTTTACATAAGATAGGTATCTTATGTTGTAGAGAGAAATTGAGTGGGTCCCACTATTACAAGAAAAAGGAAAAAAAAAGTGAGGTGCGGAAATTGAAGTGAGAGAAAATGAGATAAGTTACCTCATGTAAAAGGAGAGTAATATTCTCCTTTATAAATAGTTATTTTAGTTAAAATTAGTGTTTTTATTTAAAATTTAAATTCAAAAAAAAACTACACACTTTCTCTTCCATGATTTTCATCATGTATCTCTAATCCTTATATAAAATGACATAATTTTACTTGCTTTAAAATATCATACCGTATAATATAATATGATTGAGAAAACTTGGCAAGTTATATTAAAAGTTCACGAGTTATTTTTAGTTCCGACGTCTGTATCTTTCTACACGGGTTGCAATGTATAAACCTCCGCTAGTGTAAAAGATAACTTGCAAATGAGTACCCACCTGGTCGTGACTGATCAACTTTATCCATGTGCAATCTTTTGAATATATCCATATTCATTCATGGATCATGCCCAAACTTGGATAATCATTGTTCAGTGTTCATCCTGTTAGAAAACAAAATCTAAAAAAAGGAGAAAAACTAAAATTAAAAAAATCTAGAAATAAAATGTGAAATCATGCACCACAATACTAGCCTAGGTCACAGGTGGATGCAACTTACATTTAAAATAAAATAGCAAAAAGTTTGTTTCCATCTAAAATTAGGAATGTCAATCAAATGTTGTATAAATAGAGGAAAGCAGTGAAGAAGAAAATGTGGGAAAAGCAGTACCGAAGTACTCATTTGAGAAAAGAAATAGGGGTATGTTCTTGATGAAATGGAGAGTTTTGTGTTAGTGTTTGTGGTCCTTGTACTGTGTGGTAGTGCTAGTGGTAAAGAGTGCACAAACATTCCTACCCAATCGCACACGCTAATGTATGAGCTACTGACATCAAAGAATGAGACGTGGAAGGCAGAGCTGATGTCTGAGTCTGACTCGGATTACCATTTGACACCAACAGATGAATCGAGTTGGGCAGATTTGCTACCGAGGAAGTTCTTGTCAGAAGAACACCAAAATGATTGGGATATGATGTATAGGAAAATTAAGAACATGGGTGTGTTCAAGCCACCTCAAGGCTTTCTCAAAGAAGTGCCTTTGCGTTATGTGAGGTTGCTTAAGGGTTCCATCCATTGGAGGGCACAGCAGACAAACTTGGAGTATCTGTTGATGTTGGATGTTGACAATTTGCTTTGGAGCTTCAGGAACAACGCTGGTCTACCAACTCCTGGAACACCTTATGGAGGCTGGGAAGGTGCAGATGTTGAGCTAAGGGGTCATTTTGTTGGTTAGTTTTTTTTATTTATTGCATGTTTTTATAATTGTGAAGGGCCGATTTGTCTCAGCGGTAATTCTAAAAAATGAATCTAAAGTTATAATATGCCAAATTGGTGTGTCAGAAACATAAGCGGGTTTTAATCATCTCTCTGCAAAAAGAATATAATAGTTGGAACTAAAAACTCAACACAACGTAACCTTTAAATTTATTCCCTTCCCCAATTTCTATAACGAAGTGGGTATTTGACTGGTTCGTCGGGAAATGTTTATGTTTTTATAATTGCATGTTTACTTTCAGCCTCTGCAGTTCACTTTTATAATTGCATGTTTTTGACATTGTGAAGGGCATTACTTGAGCGCATCAGCACAAATGTGGGCCAGCACACGGAATGCTATCCTCAAGGAGAGAATGTCAGCTATTGTTGCTAGTTTGTCTGCCTGTCAGGACAAAATTGGAACAGGATATCTCTCTGCATTTCCATCTGAGTTTTTTGATCGAGTTGAAGCTATTCAACATGTCTGGGCTCCCTATTACACCATTCACAAGGTAATAATTAAAATTGCATTTTGATTATGCAAGTGCTTTTGGCCTTAATAATACACTGGGATTTCAACTATTCAGCTTTGACAGATCTTGGCCGGCCTGTTGGATCAACATACTATTGCTGGAAACCCTCAAGCTCTAAAAATGGTTACTTGGATGGTTGATTACTTTTACAACCGAGTGATGAATGTAATAACAAAGTACACTATAAATAGACACTACCAATCACTGAATCAGGAAAGTGGAGGAATGAATGATGTCCTTTACAGATTATACAGCTTAACGGTAGGTTCATCAATTTGTATAGTTTCCTCAACTCTCTTATTGCTTCATTTGTTTGTATAATTTTCTTGACTTGTAGACTTTGTTGATATAAGTATCGTCATTAACATATAGCACATGTTACCTATATGTTAATGACTATACTTATAAGCATTGGCTTTTCATGATTATAGCACATGTTACCTAGTTATTGCTGTAAACTTCAATTCTGAAGTAAAGTTGTCCTGTTATTCTATGCAGGGAGATTCAAAGCATTTATTGTTGGCTCACCTTTTCGACAAGCCATGCTTTTTAGGGTTGCTTGCAGTGCAGGTAGTGATAATAATATTTGTTATGACAGAATTGCTATTTAATCCACATTGTCTTATATATTTGTGGCTGTAAGTTTCAAGGGGTTTCACTGTTGCAGTTGTCTTTCAAAATTATTTTTGAAATCAGTTGTATAGCAGTTATAACTAATGTTAGCTTTTAGATGAGTAAGTACATCTGTGAAAGTGCACATGATATATTATATATACCAGAAAGCTTCTATGTAAAATTTATAGGAATATAGTTTCTCATGTTGCATGAGACAAAATTGTCTCATGCACACACAAAAATGGGTGTGATCCACTAAGGAGAAGAGAGAGAAAGAAAACAAGTGGGCCTCATCCACTTTTTTCGTGTGCATGAGAAACTATATTCCCAAAATTTAATTATTTCCTTATTTCAAGTTTAATTTTTATGAAAAACAGATCATGTTAAGAAAAAAATATTGACAATCAATGGTATGTTTTTATGCACACAAAAAAAATTCCCCCCACTTGAATATTATAGATAATATTGTGCTCACCTCCAAAGGAAACAATTAGATTTTTTGGATGTGGAACTTAGGCATTATATCTAAGTTTGTAACGAGGCCCAGGAATTAATTTTTTCACTTTCTTCTTCATGTAGGCTAATGACATAGCTGATTTGCATGCTAATACACATATCCCAATTGTTGTTGGATCTCAATTACGGTATGAAGTCACAGGCGATCCACTTTATAAGGTGAATAGTTTATGCACAATGTAGACTCCTGATGTAATTCTTCTAACAAAAAAGATTACTGATTTATAGTTCACTAAGGTTTAATGGAATTGTGTTTATTTACTATTTTTTGGTATAATACCATTTATTAGTTTTAAAATTACAATTACATGATGTACTTTATAGATTTTGCATGTGATATTTTCTCAATGATCTAGTAAAACTTCTATAGTCAATGGCTTGTGAAATTATCTAATTTACTTGGTTGCATAACTTGAAGATGATAGTCATTCAAACATCCCCATTGATACGTTTAGGCATTCAGTCTATCATAGTTTGTGAGGTACTCTTTCAATCTGAATGATAGGGGGAAAAAATACATAAATTGGTATTGGCGTCCACCTTACATTTTTAATTTGGTAACTATATGGTTCTTACTTCAAATTTTTCATGCCTATTTGTAGCCTTCTGTGTCTTTTTTATTTTTTACTTTTGGTCTTTTTTTCATTTTGAAGTTTTTCCTATATTGCATATTGTATTTGTCTAGTAAATCTGTTGTTCAAACATCAAATTCCATGTCTATTCATTGCGTTCGTTTCTACCCCTTTATTGGGTATGATTAGTATAGCTGTCTTGGAAGTAATCATTATACAAAGTATAACTTAACATTTTTCATGCCTTTCAAATTTCTAAGATTTATTCTTGTTTTTTGGTATGTTAGGATGTTGGGACATTTTTTATGGACCTTGTAAACACTTCTCACAGCTATGCAACTGGAGGGACGTCAGTCAATGAGTGGTGGTAAGAAGATGTCAGCTTTTTTTGTTTCAGTTTTTCATATGCATTTAAAATTGTCCATTGAATAGTTGTTTTCTACTGGGGCATCAAGTAGTAAGTGTTCTGTTCCTTTATTTGTTGGTAATCAGTTCTAGTTTTGTTTCTTAACTCCTTTACTTCAATTCTTGCGTAGGAGAAATCCAGGGAGAATAGCAGACAACCTGAAAACAACAGAGAATGAAGAATCATGCACAACTTATAATATGTTGAAGGTACAGCCAATCATTCCTCATTTTATTAGCTCAACATGTAATGCTTGGGAAGTTAAAAATTGTATATGTGAAAAATGTTCTTAATTTTTTGTTCTTATTTTAAACTGTTAAAGAGGGAAGATTTATTATCACATGTTAATTCATCGGTATATGTTTATGATTTTTGTTTGAATATATGTTTATATGTAATTGTGACATAACACTTGATATTCAATCTCAGTTTATTTCTATTGAAGTACTTATGTTGCGGTATAATGTTTCCATTATCTGAGCACCCAAAAATAAAATGATTTCAGGTTTCTCGCCACCTATTTAGATGGACCAAAGAAGTCTCTTATGCAGATTATTATGAGCGTGCCTTAACAAATGGTGTACTCAGCATTCAAAGAGGAACAGATCCTGGTGTGATGATTTATATGCTTCCACTAGGTAAAGGGGTTTCCAAGGCTAAAACTGGACATAGTTGGGGAACACCTTTTGGCGTTTTCTGGTGCTGCTATGGAACAGGTGTGCAATTATTTTGTTTATTCATTTTCCAAATTGCATCAAACTGCGCCATATTATTTGTCAACCCCTCCATACTCTTATGAGTCTTATGTTCTCAATTTCTTTTTCCTGTTCATTAGGAATTGAATCATTCTCAAAGCTGGGAGATTCTATCTATTTTGAAGAGGAAGGGAAAAATCCTACTCTTTACATCATTCAGTACATATCAAGCAGATTTATTTGGAAATCGGGGAAAATTTTGCTCAAGCAGATAGTTGTTCCAGCTGCTTCATGGGATCCTTTCCTACGAGTGACATTTACAATTTCTTCTAAAGAGGTACGTACCTATTACTTTGTCTCATGGCATCTCATTTATCCAAATGTACATCATAGATACATTTTAGAGTAAACATTCTCATAATGCAAAATCTGGACAACATTTGGTTTCTTCTCTCCTCACAAAGAAAAAGAAGAAACCATTTTTTCAAGGTATAATATCTTCTGATGAAAGGTGATGGACTCGTGTGACTTATAATGCCATTTTTTCAATCTTATTTGAGAAGAAACCACGAAGAAATTTAAGTAAAGATCCTCTACATTTTTCTTCCACAACCAATCTTTTTAAATCTTTACTTCTGCAGAAAATTGGTACTTCTTCTACACTAAACTTTCGACTACCATCTTGGACTCGTATGGATGGTGCCATGGGGATATTAAATGCTGAGGCTTTATCTCTGCCAACTCCAGGTATGAATCTCTCTTTACTTCTTTTTTACTATCCAAAAGTAGAGATTCCACTAGTTAACACAACTACATGCTAGAATGCTTAGCCACCAACAAAAAAAGAGCTCTTAGGTCATTCCTTTAGGTTAGGAAATACACACACAAGTAAACTATAAATATATGGTAAAATCATTTCTGCAGCCGCTTTACGTACATCAACGGCAGGTGTATGGTTGAAAATTTCAAAAAATACCCATGGGGTAGATGATAGTCAATGATAATCCCCACATTTAATGCTTTTATCACATTAACACAACTACTGCATTATATGCTTTTAAGTATATATATGGCAAATATTTGATTGTTGCACGTATAGCAGCTGCAGAAATGTAAACCCGTTTCGTAACTGAAAAATTTGACACTCGAAACATGGAAATGATATTTTATTTTGTGGACCTCTAGGAAATTATTTGTCAATCACACGACAGTGGAGTGCTGGTGACAAGCTGACCCTTCAGTTACCCCTTACCCTCAGAACAGAGACCATAAAAGGTAACTCCAGAAGATAATCTATGAGTGTTTTTTACCAGTATAAATTCTTCTGTGAGAGCATATATTTCTAAAGGAAGAATTTGTTTACATTACTGATATTGTGTTCTTTTAATAAAATGAAGATGACAGGCCTGAATATGCATCTCTTCAAGCAATTCTTTATGGTCCATATCTTCTTGCTGGTCATACCACCGATGATTGGGAAATTAAAGCTGAGGCTAACACATCTGTTGCAGACTGGACTACTCCAATTCCTGCCAGTTATAATAGTCAACTAGTTTCTTTTTCCCAAAACTTTGCAGAATCAACTTTTGTTTTAACAAGATCAAACCACTCACTTACAATGCAAAAATTACCTGAATCTGGCACTGATTTGGCTCTTCATGCAACCTTTAGACTTATCCCTAAAGAATCTGTGTCAATGTTTTCAACATTGACAGATGCTATTGGTAAAGAAGTAATGTTAGAACCATTTGATCTTCCTGGAATGAATGTGATTCACCAAGGACCAAACCAACCTCTTGTTGGAGATTCTTCCAATGGAGGGCCATCTTCTGTTTTTCTTGTGGTACCAGGATTGGATGGACGAAATGGAACAATATCTTTAGAATCACAAAGCAATAAGGGTTGTTACGTGTACACTGGGATGAGCTCTGATGCAGGAGTTAAGCTCAGTTGCAAGTCTGAATCTGACACTAGTTTTAACTCAGCAGCAAGCTTTGTTGCTGGGAAAGGATTAACCCAATACCATCCTATCAGCTTTGTGGCTAAAGGAAGAAACAGGAATTTTCTTTTGGAGCCATTATTCAACTTCAGAGATGAACATTATACTGTTTATTTCAACATTCAAGGTTGATACAAATTTATTCATTTTTTATTTTTTTAATAAACACTATATAAGTTTCATCTGTAAAGGTTCAAATATAGAAAGAGTACATAGAAAGTCAGTTGCAATAGTATGACTCCTGACCTTTCTATTTGTACTCCCTTATAAAAAAATACGGGAAGAAATGGTGATTATGGATCACTCTAATTGTATTTGTTTTTGTTAATAATATCAAAATGTGTATTAACCCTTTAATTACTTGCTATATTGTGCTCTATGTGCTATATAATATTAATATGGTATGAGCACTGTTGATTAAACATGAGTCATCAAAATTAAGGTGCAAAGTTCTTTCTGGTATTTAAATTAGTTCACTTTTGTATTACTATGTACAGGTTATTTACCTTGTTCTCCCTAAATAAAATGTTATTATTCCTGCATACCAAAATCTCCAAATATATATATATATATATATATATATATATATATATATATATATATATATATATATATATATTGTAATTATATATATAATATATATAACCGTTATATATGCACAGAAATCAACGGTATATATATATATATATATATATATATATATATATATCTTACATATATATATATATCCTGTCCCTATATATATATATATATATATATATATATATATATATATATATATATATATATATATATATATATATATATATATATATATATATATATATATATATATATATATATATATATATACCCCTTCAATGAATCACTTTTAATTAAACGTTGGAGGCCGATTCAAATTTGTGCAAATTAATTAGCAAGCTTTGAGTGACATTCCACATGGGCAATCATTGTAGGCTATGTGATTTGAAAATAGATTTGACACGCGTTCGACACGCGGTCAATATTTGGGGACACACGGTCAACTCTCTAACACGTTTTTTCGACACGTAGTCGACTTTCTCCGACACGTGGTCAACGCTCAGATACATTTTTTTTAATCTTAATTTTATTTTATTAACTAAATTTAAAAAAAAATATAAATTAATTTTTTTCTGTTATGAAATTTGACATGAAAAATTATTTCTTTTATATTTATGTTATGAAATTTAAATATTTGATTTATTATGTACTCTTATATGTTTTAAATATAAATTATATTATATATATTAAAATTTTTATTTAATACCAAAATGCGTCCCAACATGTCGAAATATGATATTTTTTATAATTAACGTGTAGGCGTGTCGTGTCGTGTCCCGTGTCGATGTCTATGTATAGTAGATTGTAGCAAACGACAATGCATAAAGATAGTCAAAGACGGAGGCCTTCGGAATTGGGCCGAAGAGTTGGTTGTGGCTCAAGTCCAAAGTACGCAATGTAGGAAGCGGAAGATATTGTTTTGGGTATGAG
>JAVKPL010000599.1:0-15031 GCA_032173675.1 Gastrolobium villosum
AACATCAGGTAAATTTGAGGAACTTAAAAAACCTTTTGTGTTAGTTGATACTCATTTGCTATATTGAGATTTGAATGTTTTGAATTAGGAATGAGAAGGATTGTACATGTGAATATAGATCATTTGTGAAGGGATCATGTAGAGAAGTCGTATTTTCGTGTGGGGGTGTATATGTGTTCTTGTCTGTACCTAGAGTTAAGCTAATTTGGGATTTGTCTTTTTGTTTGTGTGTATATACGAATGATTTGTAAGTGTCTATTAAGCCTAGAACATACCAGTATTCTATTTTAATTTAAAAACTAAAACAGAACCAGAATTTAGATGTATGAACCTAACTTTTAAGAGTTTATAAAAACAGAATCGTACATTGAAATGTAAGTTTCTTATCATTAAAAGAATCAATATTGATATTGCCGACAATAATGATCCAAAGATCCTCATGGCAGGGAGAGACTTCCTTGTTTCGGTTTTGAGTTCAAGCTTTATAATCGGGAAAGATTTCACAGTGAAACAAGGTGTGTTGAGATAAGAATGATGCTCAAAAAGTTAAAATTAAGATGATGAATATATGAATATTGCTTACTAATGTTAACGTACTTACGTGATTTACAGAAGTACTATCCAAATAATGATTTTGTGTAGTCTCAAATTCTTGTACACGTTAAAGGATCAAGGTATGTCGGAATTTATTACAGCTTGTTGTGATTATTGAATTTACTGATAAAATTCTTATTACATGTATTTTTCATTATGTGATCGTTCCACAGTGCATAGTATTTTTTTGAATTATGGTGGGATGATGTATTATCTCGAGTTGCTATAAGAATATGTTGTAACCATTACTATAAGAATATGTTTAATCAGACTTATGATTTATGACTTTATGCTTTGCTATCAATAAACGCGAATAGTAAAAAATAAGTATATCTGTCGTTCTTCGAACAAGCATTGAAGTACTAACAATAGATCAAAAGGAGAACTGAACAATCTTAAGATTCTAAGTGGTGGAATACAAAATTAGGTAACAAAATTCATTTTTTTTTTAGGAAAATAAGTTCAGTTTTTTAGTTAGCTCCGATTTCTTGTTCCAGCCTATACTTTCACTTAAATCTACTCAATTAATGAGATGAATCTAATTTAAAATGTACAAAATTTTAGATATCAACATCATTTGTTATATTATGCTATATAATATTTTTAATATCAGCATCATATATTGAACCATACTATTATGGTATCTATATCTTATTGATCCCTTGATATCATAACCATCTTTTTTGTAAATTGACTACATAAAAGTAACAATTATATAATTTTGTAAATTTTTCACGTATTTTAATTTTCAATAAAATTAAAAGTATTAATTGTAAGTGAAATGTTTAAAAATTAATTAATTCAGGTAAAATTTTAAAATTTTTAATTAAAACAAAAATGAAAATTCTATAAAAAATTTATAGTTAGAAAACTAATTAAAAATAAAATACAAGATATTATATTTTAATTTTACATAAAAATATATAACTACTTTGTATAAAACAATTTAAAAATATATTTAAATATATGTTAACTCAAATTTAAAATAAATTCAAGTAGTGATTTACCTTGTGAGCATCAAACCCAAGCCATTTAAATTTTAATTTATGAGCAAATATATATCAAAAGTTGTAACAAGTTATAATCTAACCTTTTTCTTTATTTTCAAAACAAAACGACTTTATTCTCTATCTACCATTTTTAGTAAATACAAGTTGTTATTATTTATTCATGTCAATCTCTTATACAGACTAATACAATATAATGTTAGAAGATCTTTTGTCAGGTGTTGACATAACCTAATAGGGAGAAATCGAGTTATCCTCAACGTTTGAAAATGATAAAAAATATCTTAAAAATTTACATATTGTATTCATAATTATTGTTAATGTTAGTTATTAACTTAAGGAAGTTGTTATGCATCTCGTATATTTCTTTTTTCTCTTAAAAAAGAAGAGGTTTTTATTGGTGAAGTGGTAATATTGTTGTGCGAAGTGAGCAAGAGTATGAGAAAAAGGAAGTGGCGAAAGGAGAAAAGCATTCTTGAGCCTGGAGGAGTGGAGCATGAGGTGCATATGGAAGGCATAGCATGTTAGAGGATTCTGTTGGATACACTTAGCATAGAGTTTAATGTTTTGGATTTAGGTCATGAACTTGTGCATGTTGATAATGCCATGCTTTTGTATATTCATGACTATATGTAAGTCTTTCAAAAATGGATGTATAACTATGCTTTGATATATATATATATATATATATATATATATATTCTGTGTGAGTATGAGATTTGTCCATAGCTACCTATGATGTATTGGAAGCATGTATAATGTAATGTGAAGGGCTTTAGGCCTAGTTTAAGAATTGATTATATGTACGGTTAACAAAAGCATGCAATGGAACTTTGGTGATTGAAACATAATAAGTATCATATATGTAAGATAAACTGTGATAGGTTGTAAGTGCCCCAAGGCATTGTTTGTCCTTGTGTGTGCCTCCCATATGATTTTATATACCTTGATGTCTTAGGTTGCCTTGGCAAATTGGGGATTTTTGTAAAAACAAAAGGAATTCTGGCGAATTTTTGGGAAATTGGCATATTTTAAGCGAACTTTGTGAGAGCGTATCTCCCTCCATTGTGGTCCAATAGGAATGAGCCATACGCCATTTTGAAGATGGAGCTACCCTCTATGACGTGTCAAAATTTGGGGTTAATCGGAGTTAGAAATAGGGCGGTAGAAGGTAGGGAACTCAGGCCCCTGGAGTGGCTCCTGCACAAGTGCATACATAATGCTGTTTGAGAAAATTACAGTTGGGTGGCGCCACCTGGCGCCATGGGTCTGTGAAAAATACAAAGAATTGCAAAATTGGGCAGTGGTGTGGCGCCAACTGGTGCCAGTATCTTGTAATTTTAACGTTTTGAGTTACTTAAGTGTGTGAGACTATCAGTTCCGGACTTGGTTTGGGTAGGTAGAAAAAGTATAAAGAAATGATTAAAATAAGGGGTTTATGGGAACCCTGATAGGCTAATAGTAAGTGAAATAAATTATGTCAGTAGTTGAAATAAGTCTTCCGCAATGAGTTACTCTTACGGTCACAGCTTTGAGTTATTACGCTTTTACGATTTTAAATGTTCGCGTAATAATTGAAAAATGTTTACTCGTGTTTTATAAATGAATTGTTGTGATTGTAATTGCACTTAATATCATAATTAATGTTAATAGTAACAGGTACAACGGGTTGTTACATTTTATGGTATCAGAGCAGTTTCTTAGGAAACTCTTATTGTTGCATGATTGTGGTAAGTGATGTATAGTTATACGTAGACTCTTATTGATTACTGTACATGTGATTCCTTAGTTTGGGCCTGATCAACCAATTTCTTCGTGTTATATGTGTGGTCATTATAAGACGCCTTCGTGACAACCCTGGAGCACCTAATGCCAGTCCTTAGACTGAGGTTGTGGTTGCAGTGTTGACTGCTCCACGGACAGATATGTTGGTAAGTGAATGATATGTAGTTGAGGACTTAGTGAGAATAATTTGGAGGTATGTCTAACCATTTTTGTGTAGAATGTTACCATAGTTGAGTGTGTGGTCTTATGATTAGTAAGTATGATTGAATTAAGTTGATATTATGATAATGATGTTGGTGAATATTCCCTATATGTATGGAGTAGTTTAAACAATTAAGTATACATGGAATTAGTGGTATGACTTTAACATGTTGAGTGGCTTGGAACCCCGATGGATTCTTGAAAGCTTGAATATGTATGCTTATGTGTAAGCTTAGTCACATTAAGGTTAAATAAGAAGGTTATAAGTCCTTTCTGAAGGGCATACACTTGGAAGAATAAAGAAGTTTGGATGTAGAAAGAGTTTGAATCTTCAAAATTTGAATTGAGGAATGAGAGTACCTTAAAAGAACTATGAAAATGATGTGTTAGGTACTTCAATGTTGAAATATGAGACTTTAGTCCATGATGGTTTAATATTGGTTGAACATGAGCGAGAGTATAATAATGTGTAGAGAGTATAATGTAAGAAGTTGAGGAAATTTCCATGGATGACATGAGACAATTGTATTGAGAGTGTGGTGGTCCATAATAGAATGATGGTTTGACTTGACAAAGGTGTCATAAGGGAAACAAATGTGATATGAGAAAGTATGACTAAATGTTATGTACTAATGATATTAATATGCTTTTATAAGGTCGAGTAGTTGTGATTTGTTTATGATGTGACCTGATTATATGTGTACATTGATGTATAGGATTTTACTTGAGAATGACTCCTTGTTGGGGTTCAGGTGGTATATTACATAAAAGGATTGACCCTGAATGGATGTCTCTTGGAAATTCCAAGAGGTGATTATTGTAGTTTGAAAGGGCATAATCTGCTAGGGGATATTTGAAATGGATTATAATAATACAAGATTTGCAAGATGGTTTATATCTCTATATACTATGGTAAAGAGATAGATAATAATCATGTGATGGCCTAAGTGCCAGTATATATATATATATATATATATATATATATATATATATATATATATATATATTGTGAAGGCCTGGGCGCCTATATAATTATGTGTTGTAATAAAATTATTAAATTCTTTGGTAAAAGGATAATTATGTTGAGTGAAATCCCCTATGATGGGAAGTATCTGAAGAGATGGTCTCTTTGGAGTGTCATTGGATGCTCAATCTGGTATGGGATTCATTATGGAGTCCCGGTGTGCAAGTGATACCATAGCACAGATGTTGTTAATAATGTGACATTAAGATTGTCCCGGGCTTCCCTTGTGGGTTGGATCCTAAGAGGTGTTGCTCTTGGAAGTCCCAGGCGAGCACCGCTCGAAGTTGAGACTTACCTGGTGGTCCTTGTGCGCTGACTTGGAAATGATGGTACTCCTCGTGTCTTAGTGAAATATTGGGAGAAAAGTATGGTGTTTTAATGAAATATATATTCCCAGTCACATTGAGGAAGGGTGATTAAGAAGATTGATGGATTACTCTACAGTGTGGAGCATAGCTTCTATGAGTCATATTAGACAATGGATTAGAACTGTAACCGAATACGGGTACTATTAAGAGTTTTAAGATATGTACCTAAGCATGAGAAAGGGTTGGAATCACGTGATGATGATTATGTTATGGACTAGGTTTAATGACTAGTCAAGTTAATGAGTAGACTATTCGGGGAAAGGAGCATATCCAAGAAGTCATAGTGAATTATGCATATGTAAGATATAATTAGTGTACTATTATTCCTAATATAAGGATAGCCTCATGTGTTTATACAAAACAATTTTGCCGTTAAATACAGATATGATATGAATATGGTTATCTCCGTATGGATTATGTTCCCGGAGACTATTATTATCTTGTATACGGAATGTGATACGAGGGGGAGTATCTTGTGTCAGTGTGACTGTTAGTACAGCTGGGGGTATGTTACCTATTATTGCGTGAATCATAAGGACAGATTCTCTGTAACAGCCCGTTGTACACCGGTATTGTTAACATTGATTATGATATTAAGCGCAGTTACAATCACAGTGATTAGGTTAATTAAATTACGGGCAAATTTTTCTTTTAACATATTCCTTTTCTTTTTCATAAATACATTTTCCGTAATCAATTAAAACCTTACTATAATTGTAAATGCCATTTGCGGAATCATACACTTTCTAACATCATAGATCATTCTTTTTATTCATTTCATTTAAACTCACCATCTTACTCTCATCTTTTACCAAGTTGTAGTCCTTTACGTTGTCTACGCGTGGTTTCAAACCACGTATCATTTGGAGTTCTACCCATCAAGTTATGCCCCTTTCTTTAAGTCAAGAAAAACCTGAATTTTCAAAAATTGCACTGTGGTAATCGATTACCAGTGGGTGGTAATCGATTACCACCTGTCAAAAATGAGGCAGTAGCCAAATTTTGACCTCCTCTGTTCTGGTAATCGATTACCAACCTTGGGTAATCGATTACCTCACATGGTAATCGATTACCAAGCCTCAGTAATCGATTACCAGTGAAGACAGTAGCCAATTTTCGTCCCCTGTTGCATGGTAATCGATTACCATGCTTGGGTAATCGATTACTATGCAGCAAAATGACAGATTACAGCTGTTTTGAGCCCCAAAAAGGGTGTGTAATCCATCCCTAACCCCTTGATACTCCACATAACACATAATCATGTCCTAATGTTGGCTCTAGGCCCTTCCATCATGCATTTTCCTTAAGTTTAACATCAATTACATCATTCTCAAATAATGGCCATTTACATGTACATATGGACCATTTTTACATCATTACACATCAAGACTTCAAGGCTATGAATGTGGCAATGGACAAGTCCCATGCTCACTCAAAATATACAGTTATCCAAGCCATGAATAATAAAACATAAACAAGACTTAGCATATGACCATGAACACTAACAAAAGCATGGAAAATGACATCATGCAATATGTTCATGACCTAAGTCTCAAAATACTAATGGTATGCTATGTGCACTCCATAAACTCCTCCAAAAAGCCATGCAATCCAATGCACCGCATGCCAATCCAACGTCCACTATACGGGCTTCTTGCCCGAAGCTCCTCCCGGCTCATAGTGACCTGAAATGTGGTCCCCCAAACACGGGGTGAGATATACGGATATATCTCAGTAAACCAATGGAGCTAGAGGCTCTCTCCACTCCATGGCTCACTAAAATGTATCAAAATGACATAATATGGCATGCAAGTAAAACAATATCACCATCCTCCTGGAGACACCCAAGAACATCCACTCATGGATTCATGTTCAAGGACTCCATCATATAACTCCCGAGACAGTCCTGACGCCTCTCCCATGGTTGAGAAGACTCCATGGCAATACCCAACCGGAACTCCTCATGAGCCCTATCCGGCGGACGTCCCACGTTTGGATCATCCTGGCGCCGCTCCCAGAGTCGACTCCACGGCAATACCCGACTGGCATTCTCACAAGGATGAATCCAGCGGATGACCAAACTCCAATCGTCAACTGGCCAGTGACCACACAATTTTCACACAATACAAGCAATATGCATACAAGCACACAAACACATCATGTCATAACTACATAGTCCAACCACAACCTTCCTCTAGGTGTGGTGGAGCTCACTAGGGATTAAACCCAAGTTCCAAGAGTTTACCTTAATTCTTAGCAACACCGTTCCAAACGTATGCTCCAAATCAACTTTTCTCAAATCCAACCGTGTGAGGCACCCTACAACAATCATTAAATCCAATTTACTCAAAAACTCATTTTTCATCAAAATTCCTCAAATTTTGCCTAAGTTACAAATCCATATTTTTCACCAAAAATTAACATAGCATTTCTAGCTTACAAACATGATTCTAAGGCCTTTTCATCTAATAGCATTTTTGCATTTGGGCTCTCTATCATCACACATCTAAAATCAAAGGTTTGAACACATATTCATAGATCTATGGATTCAACTATAAAGAGACCACAAATATACTTACAATGGGTAGTATGATCAACACCAAGGCTTCACTAAACCATTTGAAACTCAAAACTCCAAGAAATCTCAAAAACCTCCAATGGGTCGGATCTGTTCTTGCTCAAAACGCGGCCAAAGAGATGGATTCAAGGCTTCTAAGTGCTACCAATGGCTTTGGAAGGTTGTTTACGATAGATTTCAACACCAAAATCAAGCGATTCGGTGGAGAAACGAAGAAATGGAGAAATGGGTAGAAAATGGTGGAAATGGCTCTTCTTGTCCCTGTGAGCGCGCGAGAGATGAGAGGAAAAGAGAGAAAGAAGGAAAGAAAAGGAGGTGGGGCCAAGTGACTTCGGTCACACGGGTCCCACACGCGATCTAACTTTAACTCCGATAAAATTTCCGATCACAAATCCTTAATCTAAATATTTTTCCAGTCCATGACATATTTTTCTTTCTCCAAAATATTGATAAAAATTTCACACCTATTGGTACACTCACAACTCAGTATTTTAACACTTAAAAATCACTATTCATCGATTTTTCCCAAATTTGCCTATTTACTCAATTTTTCGCCCTGATTCCATTTCCAACCTTACTTTTGTCATTTGAAATCTCTAACTCAATATTTAAGCCTCCTAACACACGGTTGGCAATTTACAATTTTGCCCTTTTTGCCCCTTTTGGCCATAATACTTGGATTTTCACTAATCCATCACTTTCATTTCATAATATAACATTAAAATAAACATTTAAATACTTGAGGTGTTATATTCACCCCACCTTTTTGAAATTTTGTCCGCAAAATTAAATCATACCTGCTCGCCAACTCAGGATACAGCCGGAGAATCTCGTCCTCCCGCTCCCAAGTAGCCTCCTCAGGTGTGCGGCCTTCCCACTGAATCTTCAGCATGGGAATCACTTTACTTCTTAGTCTCTTTTCACTGCGGTCCAATACTGCAATAGGACCGATGGGAGTCTTCAAGTTCTCCCTGATTTCAATATTATCCGGCATCACAATATGTGACTCATCCGGAACATAACGTCGCAACTGCGACACATGAAAAACATCATGTAGATTAGATAACTGCGGGGGTAAGGCAAGCTGATAGGCCACCAATCCTACTCTTTTCATAATCTGATATGGCCCAATGAACCGTGGACTCAGCTTCCTCACACCCAACGCACGGCCAACACCTGTGACCGGCGACAGACGTACAAATACATGGTCACCTTCCTCAAATTCCAGCGGTCTATGCTTATTGTCATAGTAACTTTTCTGCCGATTCTGTGCCTGTTTCAATTTTTCTCTGATCATTTCAATTTGCACTGTCGTTTCCTGCACAAAATCCGGACCAAACCTTTCTTTATCGCCTACCTCAGTCCAACAAGTGGGCGTACGACACTTCCTGCCATACAAAACCTCATATGGTGCCATACCCAGACTGGAATGAAAACTGTTGTTATACGAAAATTCCACCAGTGGTAAGTACTTATCCCAAGCATTACCCTGTTCCAGTGTGCATGCTCTCAGCATATCCTCAAGTGTCTGTATGGTCCTCTCAGTCTGACCATCAGTCTGCGGGTGATAAGCAGTGCTCAGTCGAAGCTGAGTGCCAAAAGCCTGCTGCAAAGCTCCCCAAAATTGTGAAGTAAACTTCGGGTCCCGATCACTCACAATGCTAATCGGTATCCCATGGAGTCTAACAATCTCCTTTACATACAATGTAGCCAACTTCTCTGTGGTATAGTCCACTCGTACTGGTAGAAAATGTGCAGACTTCGTGAGTCGGTCCACAATAACCCAAATTGAATCATAACCAGCTTGAGTTCTCGGCAATCCAACAACAAAATCCATAGAAATACTTTCCCATTTCCATTCAGGTATATCCAGCGGCTGAAGTAATCCAGCAGGTTTCTGATGCTCTATTTTCACTTTCTGACAAACCAAGCACTTAGACACGTACTCGGCAACATCCCTTTTCATACCAGGCCACCAGAACTTAACTTTCAAATCTTGGTACATCTTTGTGGCACCTGGGTGGATAGAATATTGACCCTTATGGGCCTCAGTCATAACTTCTTCTGCAAGTTCCTTGGGCACAACAATCCTGCCCTGATATAGCAATAACCCCTGTTCATTAACAGATATGCCACTCTGGCCTTTCAAATACTTTATACTTTCATTTCTAATCTGAGTCTCTTTAATTTTCTCGTGCAACTCGTTCTCAATCCGAGTCAACTCCGTATCACACATCCTTCCTGCAAAGAAATCCGTTATTTTCATATCACGGAATTACTCAATCACTTCATTGTCCCACATCATCATATGAGATAAATTGACAGACTTCCTACTCAGTGCATCTGCCACAACATTAGCCTTTCCCGGGTGGTATTTCAGCTCAAAATCATAATCCTTCAAGAATTCAACCCATCTACGCTGCCTCATATTCAGCTCCTTCTGATCAAATAAATATTTCAAGCTTTTATGGTCGCTGAACACAGCAAACTTCATCCCATAAAGAAAATGCCTCCAAATTTTCAAGGCAAACACAATAGCAGCCAACTCTAAGTCATGCGTCGGATAATTTTCTTCATGTGGCCTTAACTGCCTAGACGCATATGCAATCACTTTTCCTTCCTGCATCAACACGCTCCCTAAACCTTTCTTAGAAGCGTCACAATATAATACAAACTCACCCTCCGGATCAGGTAGAGTCAACACCGGAGCAGTAGTCAATTTCTCTTTAAGTAACAGAAAACAGTCCTCACATTCCTGGGTCCACACAAAAGGAGTATCCTTTCGTGTCAATCGGGTCAACGGTAGAACCATTGCAGAAAATCCCTGAATAAACCGGCGATAATAGCCAGCAAGCCCCAGAAAACTTCTAATCTCAGTCACAGTCTTAGGTCTTTCCCAGTCACTCACCGCTTCAATCTTGCTTGGATCCACTGCGACACCACTTGCAGAAATAACATGGCCTAAAAATTGCACCTCAGACAACCAGAATTCACACTTAGACGGTTTAGCATACAGTTTCTTGTCTTTCAACACCTGCAACACAGTCCTCAAATGGTCCATGTGTTCCTCTTTACTCTTAGAATAGATCAAAATATCATCAATAAATACAATTACAAATTGGTCCAAATACGGTTTAAAGATGCGGTTCATATAGTCCATGAACACCGCCGGGGCATTAGTAAGCCCGAAAGGAATCACTTGATATTCAAAATGTCCATATCTGGATCGGAAAGCTGTTTTAGGTACATCCTCCGGTTTAATCCGAATCTGGTGATATCCGGACCGGAGATCAATCTTTGAAAATACACAGGCACCCCTCAACTGATCTAACAAATCATCAATACGCGGTAATGGGTACCGGTTCTTTATAGTCACTTTATTCAGCTGTCGGTAGTCAGTGCACAATCTCATGCTACCATCCTTTTTCTTTACAAATATCACCGGCGCTCCCCACGGAGACACACTCGGCCTAATAAAATTCTTCGCAGTTAATTCTTCAATATGTTTCTTCAACTCAGCCAACTCAAGTGGCGACATCCGATATGGAGCCAAGGAGATCGGCCCCACACCAGGCAATAAATCAATCGAGAATTCAATCTCTCTCTCAGGTGGGAATTCCGGTATCTCATCCGGAAATACATCCTCAAACTCATTTACAACTGGTATAGCAGAAATCTCTTCCTTTTTGTCACCCACCAATCCGCCCAACAAGACATAACTCAAATCTCCAGCCTTCAAGGCTTTCACAGTTTGACTTACAGACAAATACAAAGACGGACAAACAGACGGCCTCTCGTGAGATAACAACAACCTCTTCCCGCAGCAATCAATCATTGCGCAGTTCCGAGACAACCAATCCATCCCCAAAATTAAATTGACAGAGGCCAGGGGTAAGATAATTAAATCAATGGTGTAACCCCTGCCTAAATAAGTGAACCTCACATCTTCACAAATCCAAGATGACTCACTAACCTCTCCTGTAGCAGTAGTAATACGCATCGGCGGAACCATCCGTGTTACCTTTAAGTCTAAAGCCTTCGCCACGTAGTCCGCCACAAATGAATGTGTTGCTCCCGAATCAAACAATACAGATAAATCAACATTAGATAGAAAAATTATACCTTTAACCAAATTCGGAGCCTTCTCAGTACGCTGCGCATTAGTAGTATAAACTCGTCCCACAGTAGGAACAACAGCAATAGGAGCAGCAGTAGTAGTAGTAGCTGGCGGCAAGGCCTGCAGATTCGCAGCCTGCCCCGAAGGAGATGTACAATTTCTAGCAAAGTGGCCACTCTGACCACATCTAAAACAATTCGACGTACCAGCACCACATACACCTCTGTGGTATTTCCCACACTTCCCACATTGTGGGGTAAAATATCTGTTCGAAGCACCACCACCACCATTATTTCCACCCCTCTTGAACTGACCAGGAGGCTGCCTCACATGCAACCCCCTACCTCTATTATTAAAACCTCCTCTGTTGGTATTACCAGAAGGACCAGGTGTCCTCTTAACATCTTGCTCTTTTGTAGAATCGGATTTTGGATACCTCCCATAAACAGTCTCGACCCTTTTGCACTGGGTCACCAAATCAGCAAAGTTTCTCACTGCGGTATTTGACATCCTCTTAGCAATCTTCTCATTCAGTCCTCTTTGAAATTTAGCTGACAAGAATTCCGGAGTAGGTAGAGTACCTCCATAATTAGCAAACTTGACAAGTTCATTAAATCTCGCCACATAGGCATCAACAGTCATCACTCCCTGTACCAGATTATCGAATTCACCTTGCTTAGCCTCCCGAACATCGCGGGGAAAATATTCTTCATGGAATAATCCTTCAAACATAGTCCAAGTAAGGACCTCACCCTGAATAATAAATGGGCGAGACACATTGTCCCACCACTCTTGGGCATCACCCTCCAGCATGTAAACAGAATATAACAACTTCTGCGGATCTTGGCACCTCATAACTTGAAAAATCTTGTCCATGCCCCTCAACCAAGCAGTGACCTCCTTTGGGTCCCTTGACCCCATAAATGCGGGTGGCTTATGTTTTCTAAAAGATATGAGCCTACGCTCATCATCAGCATTGTCAAGCACCTGTCCAGCAGCCCCAGTAGATTGGGCAACAGATGACGGATCAGGAACATAACTAGGATCCGTAGTAGTATGATGACTAGCCTCACCAGTGTGGTGACTAGCCCCACTCTCCCCCTGTTGAGGAGTAACAGATGGCGTCGGTGTAGGAGTCACCGTAGCCGTATGCGGAGGTGTATCTTCCCTCCTAGGACGACCTCTATCCGCCCTCAACTCAGCCATAAAGGCCTGCATCATATCCTGATTTGCTTTCATCAGGTTCTCAGTCATATTTCTGTTTGCAGCCGTTTCCGCCTGCAGAGCATTCAGTGCTGCAGTGATCGGATCCGGTGGCAAATGACCTGCACCCCGTGCCCCACGGCGACCTCGTGCCCTACTCATGATATCTGTACATGTAACACAAAGGAATGAGCTGATCAGACCCACACTGAGGAATCACATATACATTAATCATAAATAGTTCACAGATAGCTATGGCACACAAGATACAACACACAACAATCAGAGTTCCCTAAACAAAACTGCTCTGATACCATAAAATGTAACAGCCCGTTGTACACCGGTATTGTTAACATTGATTATGATATTAAGCGCAGTTACAATCACAGTGATTAGGTTAATTAAATTACGGGCAAATTTTTCTTTTAACATATTCCTTTTCTTTTTCATAAATACATTTTCCGTAATCAATTAAAACCTTACTATAATTGTAAATGCCATTTGCGGAATCATACACTTTCTAACATCATAGATCATTCTTTTTATTCATTTCATTTAAACTCACCATCTTACTCTCATCTTTTACCAAGTTGTAGTCCTTTACGTTGTCTACGCGTGGTTTCAAACCACGTATCATTTGGAGTTCTACCCATCAAGTTATGCCCCTTTCTTTAAGTCAAGAAAAACCTGAATTTTCAAAAATTGCACTGTGGTAATCGATTACCAGTGGGTGGTAATCGATTACCACCTGTCAAAAATGAGGCAGTAGCCAAATTTTGACCTCCTCTGTTCTGGTAATCGATTACCAACCTTGGGTAATCGATTACCTCACATGGTAATCGATTACCAAGCCTCAGTAATCGATTACCAGTGAAGACAGTAGCCAATTTTCGTCCCCTGTTGCATGGTAATCGATTACCATGCTTGGGTAATCGATTACTATGCAGCAAAATGACAGATTACAGCTGTTTTGAGCCCCAAAAAGGGTGTGTAATCCATCCCTAACCCCTTGATACTCCACATAACACATAATCATGTCCTAATGTTGGCTCTAGGCCCTTCCATCATGCATTTTCCTTAAGTTTAACATCAATTACATCATTCTCAAATAATGGCCATTTACATGTACATATGGACCATTTTTACATCATTACACATCAAGACTTCAAGGCTATGAATGTGGCAATGGACAAGTCCCATGCTCACTCAAAATATACAGTTATCCAAGCCATGAATAATAAAACATAAACAAGACTTAGCATATGACCATGAACACTAACAAAAGCATGGAAAATGACATCATGCAATATGTTCATGACCTAAGTCTCAAAATACTAATGGTATGCTATGTGCACTCCATAAACTCCTCCAAAAAGCCATGCAATCCAATGCACCGCATGCCAATCCAACGTCCACTATACGGGCTTCTTGCCCGAAGCTCCTCCCGGCTCATAGTGACCTGAAATGTGGTCCCCCAAACACGGGGTGAGATATACGGATATATCTCAGTAAACCAATGGAGCTAGAGGCTCTCTCCACTCCATGGCTCACTAAAATGTATCAAAATGACATAATATGGCATGCAAGTAAAACAATATCACCATCCTCCTGGAGACACCCAAGAACATCCACTCATGGATTCATGTTCAAGGACTCCATCATATAACTCCCGAGACAGTCCTGACGCCTCTCCCATGGTTGAGAAGACTCCATGGCAATACCCAACCGGAACTCCTCATGAGCCCTATCCGGCGGACGTCCCACGTTTGGATCATCCTGGCGCCGCTCCCAGAGTCGACTCCACGGCAATACCCGACTGGCATTCTCACAAGGATGAATCCAGCGGATGACCAAACTCCAATCGTCAACTGGCCAGTGACCACACAATTTTCACACAATACAAGCAATATGCATACAAGCACACAAACACATCATGTCATAACTACATAGTCCAACCACAACCTTCCTCTAGGTGTGGTGGAGCTCACTAGGGATTAAACCCAAGTTCCAAGAGTTTACCTTAATTCTTAGCAACACCGTTCCAAACGTATGCTCCAAATCAACTTTTCTCAAATCCAACCGTGTGAGGCACCCTACAACAATCATTAAATCCAATTTACTCAAAAACTCATTTTTCATCAAAATTCCTCAAAT